>JAGFNQ010003576.1:479136-532602 GCA_024364735.1 Boesenbergia rotunda
TTTATAGTGTGTAAATTTATATTTTGTATATATTTGTTTGTGTTTTATTTTCGTCTAGTACATATAAGGTTCCTCTAGGTCTTGTAGATATAGTAGATGATTATGACAATCTAGGTAGATTCAATTGGGTAGAAGCTATCCATCAATTTTTGTCTCCACAAATACCTAAGATTGGGGACTTATTTTCATCAACTCAGGGAAACGAGAGCACCACCAACCTCCCTTACCTAAAGGGATTTGCAGGGCTTTTGGCAGTGAGTAGAATTAGCTTGTTAAATTTTATAATATTTTGATGTCATTAATGTATTTGGCTGCAAAAATTTGTGTAGGCATGGTTTTGGAGCATGTACCAATTCAAAAACCATTCAATGTTGAAGGGCCCCGAATAAATAAGTGGAGGAATATTCCTTCGCATATTAGTAGGGTGAGGGGCCTTGTCGACCGACTCTCGTCTGAAGAGGTAATTATTCTTAAATGTGATCTATCTGAGTTAGATAGAGAGGTAGTAACATTTGTGTACTTCGTAATTGACAGGTTATTGTTGAATTAATTCCTACCCTACATGAGAACACATTGTTGAGAACCTTGATATCGGTGATGACATACCACGGGCAATGGAGACATCAGAAGGAGATGTTAGGCTATGTGGTGAATGCATTCTTAAGGACAACCGAATCAAGGAGCTAACAGAGGAGAATATATGTTGAATGAAAGAGTTAAGGAATTACTTTCAATTATTGAAAAAAAAGGCATGGAGGGTCAAGAAAGCTATCCTGTAGTCGATCCTCTTTCTGATCCAGTATCTTGTACACCTAGGAGAGGACGTGACCGAACTCGGTATGATTACAGGGATACTCCAATTGACAGTCCAGTATGGCACCAGCTTTTACCTAAGGGGAAGCGGGACAGGAAAAAAATATCAATTGTTATGGACAAGGGAAAAAGGAAACTTAGTGAGGAGGATATGGATGAAGCAAGAGGAAACATTTACGATGTAATGGAAGTCATGTCTGAAGAAGACATAGAGGAGGAAACAAGAAGAACCTCCGAACTATACAAAACGAGGCAACAAGGCATTGATGTAAGTGTGTTAATTTCATTTAAAATACATCAATTGTATTGAATTTGGTCAATAATTAGTTTGGGCTAAATAAATTTTATTGATGTAGTTTGTGAAGAAACATTTTATGAATACAAAGAAGAAAAATAAGATAAAGAAGTGGTCTACCTGATAAATAGATTGGAGAATCTAAAGTAAGTTACAAAATATTATAGTTTAGGTTAGTTTTTATATATTCTCTTATGTAATATATAATCATATCAATTTACATGGCAGGTTGGCAAATGAATTTATCTGGGAGGATGCACCCTTTGCTTTGAATTTGCATTCATTCTTACAAATCCTCAATGGAGAGGTTTTTACAAAAGGCGAGGTCATTGATGCCTTTTGTAAAATTTTATTTAGAGGAGCATCCGCATGTGGTAGGCCATACAACAAGTCAATATATTGTTCAACCTTCTTCACAGTAAGTGATGTATATTAATTAAACAGATATATTGTACAAGACCTAATATTATGATATGGGTATTATTAATTTTGTGAATGCATATTTGTAGCATCAATCAGATCGTCAAGAAGATTTCCCTGCAACAAGTGATGAAGACTGATATGCTTGAACAAGGGTTTAGATTTATTTTAATCCCTTTGTGCAGTGATAATACACACTTTCACTTGTTGGCGGTGGATACAGAATCCATGACTTTTAATCATTTTAATTCTCTTGCTAGTGGTCGTAAATATAAGCATGAATTTGACACAGCGGTGAGCTACCTTCCTTTATTCTTATATATGGTCATCATTTTCTCTAAAATGTCATTGATGGTGATTAATAAATTCATGATATGTTTGACAGGTAAAAGAACTTAAACAATATACTCGCGAGGAACTTACGGCTATTCATCCGTATCTACAAAGTCATCATCCCTTGGACAAATGGCCCTCCGTCAGACAAAAATGTCCCCAACAAGAACATAGGTAACTAAACGAGGAAGAACTTTCTTATTTTTTAAAATAAGAAAGTATTTTATAAACCCACTTATTGAAATCTAAAAAAGTGTTTGTTAATTTCAGCGTGGACTGTGCCTTCTTTGTCATGCAATATGTTCGATGTCTCCTATATGATGAGAAGATGGATTTCAAACAAGGAGACATGAGTAGAATCAGATTTGAGCTGACAGTTAATATTCTGAGAGACATGTTTTGTAAAACTTGAGATAATCTGAAAACTGTATTGGGATGTAAAAATCTATTGCTGTTGATTGACATCCATTTGTATGGAAAAATCTCCTTATGTGGATGTTGTTATGATTATGTAGATGTTGTTATTCTATATAATATATTGTCAACAAAAACAAAACAATTGGGTGATGTTTATTCAAATCCAGTTGTTGCACTGTTGTGTGCCAAGTGATACGGTCAGATATAATAACTGATAATGCACTGTTGTGTGCCAGTTGCTGCACTGTTGTGTGCCAAATGATCTATTCTGTCACATCTTGTAGGTAAATATAGATTATTATTCTAAAAATCATTATATAATCTAATCAACAATATATATTATATAAATCAGATATAAGAAAACCTATAGGATGATATATTCTGTCACTGTTGGGTTATGCACTGTTTTGAGCAAAACCCACTGATGGAACTAAACTAAACCTATAGGTTTGGAAAAAATTATAATTTGATGGTTCGGACACCTAATCTACATTCTCCAACCTCAACCCAAACTACTGATAATGGATTTTCAGAAATCCAGATATGGGAGGGCCATCAGTGGGTTTTGCTCAAAACCCACTGATGGAACTAAACTAGCCCTATAGCTTTGGAAAAAATTATAATTTGAGGTTTCCGACACCTAAAATACTTTCTAGAACCTCAACCCTAACTACTGATAATGGATTTTCAGAAATCCAGATATGGGAGGTCCATCAGTGGGTTTTGCTCAAAACCCACTGATGAAACTAAACTACACCTATACTTTGGAGAAAATTATAATTTGAGGTTTCAGACACCTAAAATACTTTCTCCAACCTGATCCCTAACTGTTGATAATTTTTTTCATTAATCCAGATATGGGATGTCCATCAGTGGGTTTTGCTCAAAACCCACTGATGGAACTAAATTACACCTATAGGTTTGGAAAAAATTATAATTTGATGTTTCCGACACCTAAAATACTTTCTCCAACCTCATCAATGGGTCCTTCAGTGGAGTTGAGGTGTTACAAACCTCAAATTATAATTTTGAGGCCCACGTTGGGCCTGAAATAACTTTATTTCAGGCCCAAGGTGGGCCTGAATAAAGTTATTTCAGGCCCAACGTGGGCCTGAAATACATTTATTTCAGGCCCACGGTGGGCCTGAAAGAAGACAATTCAGGCCCAGCGTGGGCCTGAAATAAAAATATTATTTGAGGACCACCCTTAACCATATAATATTTTGACTTCATCCCCCAAGTTGGATTACATATTTTATCCCTAAACCCTAAAATACTCTCTCCAACCTCACCCCTAAATACTGATAATGGTTTTATAGAAATCCAGATATCGGAGGTCCATTTGTGGGTTTTCAGCAAAACCCACTGATGGAAATAAACTAGACCTATAGCTTTGAAAAAAATTATCATTTGAGGTTTAGGACACCTAAAATACTTTCTCCAACCTCAACCCTAACTACTGATAATGGTTTTTCAGAAATCCAGATATGGGAGGTCCATCAGTGGGTTTTGCTCAAAACCCACTAATGGAACTAAACTACACCTATAGGTTTGGAAAAAATATAAATTTGAGGTTATGGACACCTAAAATACTTTCTCCAACCTCATCCCTAACTATTGATAATGGTTTTTCAGAAATCCAGATATGGGAGGTCCATCAGTGGGTTTTGAGCAAAACCCACTGATGGAACTAAACTACACCTATAGGTTTGAAAAAAATATAAATTTGAGGTTATGGACACCTAAAATACTTTCTCCAACCTCATCCCTAACTATTGATAATGGTTTTTCAGAAATCCAGATATGGGAGGTCCATCAGTGGGTTTTGAGCAAAACCCACTGATGGAACTAAACTACACCTATAGCTTTGGAAAAAATATAAATTTGAGGTTATGGACACCTAAAATACTTTCTCCAACCTCATCCCTAACTATTGATAATGGTTTTTCAGAAATCCAGATATGGGAGGTCCATCAGTGGGTTTTGAGCAAAACCCACTGATGGAACTAAACTACACCTATAGGTTTGGAAAAAATATAAATTTGAGGTTATTGACACCTAAAATACTTTCTCCAACCTCATCCCTAACTATTGATAATGGTTTTCAGAAATCCAGATATGGGAGGTCCATCAGTGGGTTTTGAGCAAAACCCACTGATGGAACTAAACTACACCTATAGCTTTGGAAAAAATATAAATTTGAGGTTATGGACACCTAAAATACTTTCTCCAACCTCAACCCTAACTACTGATAATGGATTTTCAGAAATCCAGATATGGGAGGTCCATCAGTGGGTTTTGCTCAAAACCCACTGATGGAACTAAACTACACCTATAGGTTTGGAAAAAATTATAATTTGAGGTTTAGGACACCTAAAATACTTTCTCCAACCTCATCCCTAACTGTTGAAAATGCTTTTTCACAAATCAAGATATGGGAGGTCCATCAGTGGGTTTTGCTCAAAACCCACTGATAGAACTAAACTATACCTATAGGTTTGGAAAAAATTATAATTTGATGTTTCCGACACCTAAAATACTTTCTAGAACCTCAACCCTAACTACTGATAATGGATTTTCAGAAATCCAGATATGGGAGGTCCATCATTGGGTTTTGCTCAAAACCCACTGATGGAACTAAACTACACCTATAGTTTTGGAGAAATTATAATTTTAGGATTAGGACACCTAAAATACTTTCTCCAACCTCATCCCTAACTGTTGATAATGTTTTTTCACAAATCAAGATATGGGAGGTCTATCAGTGGGTTTTGCTCAAAACCCACTGATGGAACTAAACTATACCTATAGGTTTGGAAAAAATTATAATTTGATGTTTCCAACACCTAAAATACTTTCTAGAACCTCAACCCTAACTACTGATAATGGATTTTCAGAAATCCAGATATGGGAGGTCCATCAGTGGGTTTTGAGCAAAACCCACTGATGGAACTAAACTACACCTATAGCTTTGGAAAAAATATAAATTTGAGGTTATGGACACCTAAAATACTTTCTCCAACCTCATCCCTAACTGTGATAATACTTTTTCCAACCTAAAATACTTTCTCCAACCTCATCCCTACTTTCTCCAACCTATAGCATTATTTCAGGCCCAAGGTGGGCCTGAAATAAAGATATTTCAGGCCCATAGTGGGCCTGAAATACATTTATTTCAGGCCCACCGTGGACCTGAAATAAAAAAATTTCTGGCCCACAGTGGGCCTGAATTAAATATTATTTGAGGACCACCCTTAACCATATAATATTTTGACCTCTTCCCCCAAGTTGGATTACATATTTTATCCCTAAAGCCTAAAATACATTCTCAAAACCTCACCCCTAACTACTGATAATGGTTTTGTAGAAATCCAAATATGGGAGGTCAGCAAAACCCACTGATGGAACTAAACTAGACCTATAACTTTGAACAAAATTATAATTTGAGGTTTCGGACACCTAATCTACATTCTCCAACCTGAACCCTAACTACTGATAATGGTTTTTCAGAAATCCATATATGGGAGGTCCATCAGTGGGTTTTGCTCAAAACCCACTGATGGACCTCCCATATCTGGATTTCTGAAAAACCATTATCAATAGTTAGGGATGAGGTTGGAGAAAGTATTTTAGGTGTCCATAACCTCAAATTTATATTTTTTCCAAACCTATAGGTGTAGTTTAGTTCCATCAGTGGGTTTTGCTCAAAACCCACTGATGGACCTCCCATATCTGGATTTCTGAAAAACCATTATCAGTAGTTAGGGTTGAGGTTGGAGAAAGTATTTTAGGTGTCCTAAACCTCAAATTATAATTTTGTCCAAAGCTATATGTGTAGTTTAGTTCCATCAGTGTGTTTTGCTGACCTCCCATATCTGGATTTCTACAAAACCATTATCAGTAGTTAGGGGTGAGGTTTGGAGAGAGTATTTTAGGGTTTAGGGATAAAATATGTAATCCAACTTGGGGGATGAAGTCAAAATATTATATGGTTAAGGGTGGTCCTCAAATAATATTTTTATTTCAGGCCCACGCTGGGCCTGAAATAAATGTATTTCAGGCCCACGTTGGGCCTGAAATAACTTTATTCAGGCCCACCTTGGGCCTGAAATAAAGTTATTTCAGGCCCAACGTGGGCCTCAAAATTATAATTTGAGGTTTGTAACACCTGAACTCTACTGAAAGACCCATTGATGAGGTCGGAGAAAGTATTTTAGGTGTCGGAAATATCAAATTATAATTTTTGCCAAACCTATAGGTGTAATTTAGTTCCATCAGTGGGTTTTGAGCAAAACCCACTGATGGACATCCCATATCTGGATTAATGAAAAAAAATTATCAACAGTTAGGGATCAGGTTGGAGAAAGTATTTTAGGTGTCGGAAATCTCAAATTATAATTTTCTCCAAAGTATAGGTGTAGTTTAGTTCCATCATTGGGTTTTGAGCAAAACCCACTAATGGACCTCCCATATCTGGATTTCTGAAAATCCATTATCAGTAGTTAGGGTTGAGGTTCTAGAAAGTATTTTAGGTGTCGAAAACCTCAAATTATAATTTTTTCCAAAGTTATAGGGCTAGTTTAGTTCCATCAGTGGGTTTTGAGCAAAACCCACTGATGGCCCTCCCATATCTGGATTTCTGAAAATCCATTATCAGTAGTTTGGGTTGAGGTTGGAGAATGTAGATTAGGTGTCCGAAACATCAAATTATAAACCTATAGGTTTAGTTTAGTTCCATCAGTGGGTTTTGCTCAAAACAGTGCATAACCCAACAGTGACAGAATATATCATCCTATAGGTTTTCCTATATCTGATTTATATAATATATATTGTTGATTAGATTAGATAATGATTTTTAGAATAATAATCTATATTTACCTACAAGATGTGACAGAATAGATCATTTGGCACACAACAGTGCAGCAACTGGCACACAACAGTGCATTATCAGTTATTATATCTGACCGTATCACTTGGCACACAACAGTGCAACAACTGGATTTGAATAAACATCACCCAATTGTTTTGTTTTTGTTGACAATATATTATATAGAATAACAACATCTACATAATCATAACAACATCCACATAAGGAGATTTTTCCATACAAATGGATGTCAATCAACAACAATGGATTTTTACATCACCAATACAGTTTTCAGATTATCTCAAGTTTTACAAAACATGTCTCTCAGAATATTAACTGTCAGCTCAAATCTGATTCTACTCATGTCTCCTTGTTTGAAATCCATCTTCTCATCATATAGGAGACATCGAACAAATTGCATGACAAAGAAGGCACAGTCCACGCTGAAATTAACAAACACTTTTTTACATTTCAATAAGTGGGTTTATAAAATACTTTCTTATTTTAAAAAATAAGAAAGTTCTTCCTCATTTAGTTACTTATGTTCTTGTTGGGGACATTTTTGTCTGACGGAGGGCCATTTGTCCAAGAGATGATGACTACTGATAATGGATTTTCAGAAATCCAGATATGGGAGGTCCATCAGTTGGTTTTGAGCAAAACCCACTGATGGAACTAAACTACACCTATAGGTTTGGAAAAAATATAAATTTGAGGTTATGGACACCTAAAATACTTTCTCCAATCTCATCCCTAACTATTAATAATGGTTTTTCAGAAATCTAGATATGGGAGGTCCATCAGTGGGTTTTGAGCAAAACCCACTGATGGAACTAAACTACACCTATAGGTTTGGAAAAAATATCAATTTGAGGTTATGGACACCTAAAATACTTTCTCCAACCTCATCCCTAACTATTGATAATGGTTTTTCAGAAATCCAGATATGGGAGGTCCATCAGTGGGTTTTGAGCAAAACCCACTGATGTAACTAAACTACACCTATAGCTTTGGAAAAAATATAAATTTGAGGTTATCGACATCTAAAATACTTTCTCCAACCTCATCCCTAACTGTTGATAATACTTTCTCCAACCTAAAATACTTTCTCCAACCTCATCCCTACTTTCTCCAACCTATAGCTTTATTTCAGGCCCACCTCGAGCCTGAAATATCTTTATTTCAGGCCCACGTTGGGCCTGAAATAACTTTATTTCAGGCCCAAGGTGGGCCTGAAATAATGATATTTCAGGCCCATAGTGGGCCTGAAATACATTTATTTCAGGCCCACCGTGGACCTGAAATAAAAAAATTTCAGGCCCACAGTGGGCCTGAATTAAATATTATTTGAGGACCACCCTTAACCATATAATATTTTGACCTCTTCCCCCAAGTTGGATTACATATTTTATCTCTAAAGCCTAAAATACTTTCTCCAAACCTCACCTCTAACTACTGATAATGGTTTTGTAGAAATCCAAATATGGGAGGTCAGCAAAACCCACTGATGGAACTAAACTAGACCTATAACTTTGAACAAAATTATAATTTGAGGTTTCGGACACCTAATCTACATTCTCCAACCTGAACCCTAACTACTGATAATGGTTTTTCAGAAATCCATATATGGGAGGTCCATCAGTGGGTTTTGCTCAAAACCCACTGATGGAACTAAACTACACCTATAGTTTGGGAGAAAATTATAATTTGAGGTTTAGGACACCTAAATACTTTCTCCAAGCTCATCCCTAACTGTTGAAAATACTTTTTCACAAATCAAAATATGGGAGGTCCATCAGTGGGTTTTGCTCAAAACCCACTGACGGAACTAAACTAGCCCTATAGCTTTGGAAAAATTTATAATTTGAGGTTACTGACACCTAAAATACTTTCTAGAACCTGAACCCTAACTACTGATAATGGATTTTCAGAAATCCAGATATGGGAGGTCCATCAGTGGGTTTTGAGCAAAACCCACTGATGGACCTCCCATATCTGGATTTCTGAAAAACTATTATCAACAGTTAGGGATGAGGTTGGAGAAAGTATTTTAGGTGTCCATAACCTAAAATATATAATTTTTCCAAAGCTATAGGTGTAGTTTAGTTCCATCAGTGGGTTTTGCTCAAAACCCACTGATGGACCTCCCATATCTGGATTTCTGAAAAACCATTATCAACAGTTAGGGATGAGGTTGGAGAAAGTATTTTAGGTGTCCATAACCTTAAATTTATATTTTTTCCAAAGCTATAGGTGTAGTTTAGTTCCATCAGTGAGTTTTGCTCAAAACCCACTGATGGACCTCCCATATCTAGATTTCTGAAAAACTATTATCAACAGTTAGGGATGAGGTTGGAGAAAGTATTTTAGGTGTCCATAATCTCAAATTTATATTTTTTCCAAACCTATAGGTGTAGTTTAGTTCCATCATTGGGTTTTGCTCAAAACCCACTGATGGACCTCCCATATCTGGATTTCTGAAAAACCATTATCAATAGTTAGGGATGAGGTTGGAGAAAGTATTTTAGGTGTCCATAACCTCAAATTTATATTTTTTCCAAACCTATAGGTGTAGTTTAGTTCCATCAGTGGGTTTTGCTCAAAACCCACTGATGGACCTCCCATATCTGGATTTCTGAAAAACCATTATCAGTAGTTAGGGTTGAGGTTGGAGAAAGTATTTTAGGTGTCCTAAACCTCAAATTATAATTTTGTCCAAAGCTATAGGTGTAGTTTAGTTCCATCAGTGTGTTTTGCTGACCTCCCATATCTGGATTTCTACAAAACCATTATCAGTAGTTAGGGGTGAGGTTTGGAGAGAGTATTTTAGGGTTTAGGGATAAAATATGTAATCCAACTTGGGGGATGAAGTCAAAATATTATATGGTTAAGGGTGGTCCTCAAATAATATTTTTATTTCAGGCCCACGCTGGGCCTGAATTGTCTTCTTTCAGGCCCACCGTGGGCCTGAAATAAATGTATTTCAGGCCCACGTCGGGCCTGAAATAACTTTATTCAGGCCCACCTTGGGCCTGAAATAAAGTTATTTCAGGCCCGACGTGGGCCTGAAATAAAGATATTTCAGGTCCTCGGTAAATTTGTGAAAATCATCCGAGGACCTGAAATATTTGATAAAAAACAAATTCCTCTAATCCCTCTAATTTTCAGGTTGATTTGTGGAAAATCAGATAAATATTTGAGAATTAAAAATTTCCTTTTAATTTTGATATGTGTTATATTTTTGAAATACAAAAAATATACCTAAGTTATTTGTAAAATAACTGTAAAAAAAAATTACCGTTTAGGGCCTGAAATCCTCTATTATCATTCGACTTGTACAAATCATTTCACATATATATATTGGCTGAGAAAAATTCGACTGCTACCCATCCGAACCACAAATTAATATTTTATTGATAAAGTGGTTCGGTTGTCTCGAAAATGTGTTTGATAAAGCCATTCTTTGACGGGAGGGGTATAAAAGTAACTTCACTATATAGGATGCGCCCTTTGGTATAATAGAAACCATGGTACTCCTTTCGGTAATTACGAATAGTTGGATACGCCCTTTGGTAAATTGCCCTTGATTCTTCCTTAGAACTTGAAGTTCAACTACTCTGAGAGAACTAGAAATTCTCAATGACACTTTCACTCTTACAGTTCACTAAAAGACTACGTGTTTGAAATGTACGGATGGAGAAAATCCTACATGTGACATGTGCTATATCAGTACTTGATCTCTGTTTCAAAAGAAATCGACGCGGACGATCAGCCATCAGAGTCTAACCCATCAGAGTCTAGCTCATGAGGATGGTGACAAAAGAGAAGGAGCTCTCACCTTGTGAGATTAACACGAGCATTAATGAGAACACGTCGGAGATTTTCCAGTAGAACTCACCCCGACGCTCAAGTCAACACTCAAGTATATAGAAGGAAAAGAATAAGGAGAAGTTGTGAGTAAGATAAGCGTGACCCCTTTACCTGGGGGATTGGAGTACCTTATATACCTGAGGCGGCGGTCACACGTGTCTCCATGTTCTCCTTCACGTCCTCTCAATTATCGGTTACTGGATAATCTTTGTAACGGCAACTGCAGTAATTAAATCCAGGTCGTTGCGATAATTAAGACCTTAATGATCGCATATTACGAGCCATGATTATCTAATAATTATCGACGATAATTATCCGCAGATCCGGAAAAAAGGGGATGGTTACTTGAGGTTGGGCTATCGGATATATAGGATGATCCTCGGGCTCCGCTCTCCCGAGGTGATCTCGGGGTCCTTTGATCCGGGGGAGGGGGGGGTCCCGACCGTCTGTCTTCCCGAGGTGATCTTAGGGACTTATCCTCCCGAGGTGATCTCGGGTGTCTGTCTTCCCGGGGTGATCTCGGGGATCCATGCACCCTGGAGCCTGTCTTCTCAAGGAGGTCTCAGGAGTAGGCCTGCCCGAGGTGGTCTCGGGTGTCTACCCTCTCAAGAAGGTCTTAAGAGTAGGTCGGCCCGAGGTTGTCTCGGGAGTCTACCCTCCCAAAGAGGTCTCGGGAGTCTGAGAGAGTCGTTCAAACTCGGTGGACCTTGTCATATAACTTCTTCATTTCACGTGTCAACCATGAGATATTCAACCCCATCAATCTTCATATAAAATACCCTTAAATCTGGTATGAATCTTATGGGTGAGACTAGAAATCAGCTTATCATGATGACCAAGAATCGCATTCTCAAGTAAACTACAGCAGCAGGACCGGAAAAGGTAACAGAATTATGATTACCATAGTGACTTCTTTTCCTATTTTGATAACTCAAGGTCCAGTGGCACTGTTAGGCTTCGCTACACAAATCATTGCCCTGTGATTGCGTAGACATCGAAGTGTCCTCCTCAGATTTACAAAACAGTCTCATTTGGGGACTTTCAATGATTAATCATCTTGGATAATGTTGAACCTGAGGACGATTAACTCTCTCATGAAAGTGGTCTCATGAAAATTTTCCATCGACTGTTATAGTTGAGAATGAAACCACATATGCTTGAGAGATAATTAATTACCCTTTCTACCATAATCTCAGGACCATTTGGGGAGCTCCGAGGTAAGCTGCCAGGGTCCATGCATTAAGCTTCTGAGCAAATTATATAACTTGTAGCTAGCAATCAACAGTGTCGGGCTGTGATGCTGTGACGCGGGCTTAGAGCTCCCAGTTAAAGGCATTCTCTGCTGTGCATGGTATCCAACTCTCCATACAGACAAATGTGGATAAGGAGTGAGTTCCAAGGAAGAGATCAATCAACAGCCATGATTCTTGTTCCCATATCATTTTTATAAAGCAATTAAGTAGACTCCACACTCACTTTTACTTCAAGTTCATAAGCAAACTGATCGAAATTGACAATGGAGTTCAGAGTGGTGTTCATCCAATTTCCAAGCATCTTCCTAAACAGAGCTAAGTTTCATCTCAAACTAGATGCAGGAAAGATGTTCCACTCTGTTTGCCTAACGCACCAAAAATGTCATGGCACAGGGTCTGGTGGGTCTTGCTTGCCGCATCTCTCAGCCAGGTAAAGTTAAAGTCGAGTAGCATGCATTAAAAGAGAAGTAGACAAGCTAACATAGGTCTTGAACTAACCATGGCACATGATGAAGAACTCTGCAAAATCTCCAAGGATAAAAAGAAAAGCTATCATAAACACACAAAAGTCACAAGTTACAATCACATTTCACAAGGCAATTGATAAAGTTTAGGAGCTAGAAGAAGAGGAGTCTTAAAGTTGGAGCATGCCTCCGGTCTCCCGTCGACCTGACCGGGGGCCATCCACCATGTGGGCAATCAACTTCGCTATGAGGTGGCAGCTTATTAAAGTGGAGGTAGATTGGATTAGATAAGGTAGGTTTGATTGATGGATAGATAGATAGGAAATCTAAAGGGCATAGATTCTTGATTAGTTGGGGTCTTGGGGATGCATGGGGTTGCTTCGCATGGGGGCACGTCGATCGTCTCCTCGTGACCTACATAATTGAGGGGGCCACAGAGATTGATTTATTGATCCCTTCTCATAAATGGTGGAATATTATCTAGCTATAGTCATTCACTTGGCTCAATTCGACTGGGTTAATTCCATTTCTGTGAGTAACCGGATTGCGTTGACCACCAAAGTGATTAATCACTCAACAACTTGTTTGAGCTATTGAATGTTGTCAAATAATGTCTTCTGTACGAAGGAAAAAATATTTAGGTAAAAATTAAAAGACTACTATAAATGTAACAGCTGTGATCTATATTTAATTTAATTAAAACTATTATTCATAATTTTTTATTAATTTAATTAAAATTATTTTAACTTAATTAAATATTATTATAATAATTATGATGGTAAAAAAATGATAACGCACATCTCATATGTTTCTTATAATTCATTTTCAAATTATTAAAAAAGAGATAAATCAGGACGATTATTAATTCTGAGCACGGATTAATACATGAAAAAATAAAAGTTATTAATAAGAATTGATTGACAATATTTCATATATTAATCATTTATTCAAGTCGAAAAGATGACTATTTAATAGTTACGATCCGTAATAAAAAAGGGCGATGGGAGCCGAATTTAATGAGTGGAGATATGATTCCAAAGATGGCCAGTGTTAGGTGCCTTGGAAAGTGGATGCATGTGCATGGGCTTGGAAGACATGCTTAGAGTTGCAGGGCAAGTTCCAGCAGCACAGAGTAACCGATGGCAGGGCTCTTCCGCATGTCACTATCTCACCGCCTTACTTGCGCCTAAATCAATGATATACTGCAGAACTTTTCCTGTGTGTTCATATTGCCCAACTTGAAATGGCTGTGTCGGAGACCTCTTGGTCATTTTTTTATAAATAATAATTGAAATGCCTAAATTAAATTTAAACACCTCGATAAATTAAACTAATTAAATTTTGTTTTTATAATTTATAAGTTGAATTATAATATTCAAATAAAAAAAATTAAAATAAAAAAAATTAGATAGGTATGGGATATATATTTATGATGTCTAATAATATTTTATTTTATTTATTTTTTTAACTCGGGGATAAACAAATAAGATTTTATCCCTTGATTCAGACTTTCTGAATTAATTATAGTGTTCAAGTTAAAAAAATTAAAAATAATAAATTTTAAGTGTTCATGGATATATTATATGTATTTATGGGACAAGATTTAAAAAATATTATTTTTTTTCTAAAAAATCGAGGCGCTGGAATTTGATCCAAGTGTCTCAATCACTGTTAAAAAAAAAAGAGTTGATGAAGGTATCTCTGATGCATGGGCGGCACCTCGAGTCAGGTCTCCACAAGCGTACGGTGGAAGATCCGCAACATATCATTCAAACAGTTAATTCGCGAACTATTTATGAAGTTTTCTGCAAATTATATAACACAGAAAAATAATATTTCTAATAAAAAATACAGCACTTACGATAAAAATTATTTTACAGAAAAAACATATACTGGATATGAAAGGCTTACGATCGAGTATAGAAGTTTGAGAGAGACAGCGTCACCTTTGTTTTTGTCATCAGATTGCGAAGCTTGTATAGCATGTACTATAAAGTAGTTACTACAATGTATAGCAGTTCTACTGGCGAATAAAGCTAGTTTAAGCTTGTAGTAGCTATTAACCAGTAACTGCTACAACACATGTTTGACGTTGTACAAGTTCTTGTCCAGTAGTTGCTATAATGTGTAACAAATGCTTTTACACATGTTTGACGTTGTAACCGTTATTATCCAGTAGTTGCTACAACATATAGCATATACTTGTATAAAATCTACTACAACGTTGTAGCAGCTAGTTTGAAGTAGCCGTTACAACATGGGTAAGTCGAGCTAGTTTGCTTTCACGTTGTAGCAGTAGAGTAAATATTTTTATAAATCTACTATTAACCAACTATAAATAATATTGTAGCTGATTCTGCTTAGATAACTACTTAAATTATCTTAGTTCTGTATAGTAGGACGTTTACCTTATAGCATATTGTAAAATTTCGCAATGTAGACGTTTGCCAAGTTTCTTACAAATAAGATAACAAAAAAATTACAATAAATTTTTTGTTGTAGCAATTTCAAAGTTTTAACACTTTCAAGGTTATAGCAATAAAAAGTTGTAGTAGCAACTTTGAGATAGCTGCTATAATATGTATCACCATAATACTATAGTAGCTGACATTGTAGTTGAAAACCCTAATTAAAAAAATTAAAAGGTAGAATGAAAAGGGTGGGGGCAGCAGTGTCGGGTTTTGTTTGAGTTTGGGGATCTTCATCGGCCGACGAGAAGAGTTTTGAGGTAACATTGTTTGCATCCAATGAAGGAAGGAGAGGTAGCGACGGAAGACAATGATGAGGGTAGGAGCAAGAACGATAGAAGACGGCGGAGAGGGTAAGAGCAAGAGAGATGGAAGATCGCGACGAAGGAGAAGGGCTTGAGAGCGAGGGAAATTTAGAATTTGGGAAATTGAAGAGAGAATAAGGGTTTTTATAATAGAGGGAGGAAAGGGAGAAGAATAAAAAGAATATTTTAATATAAAAAAAATGATTAACCAGTTGGGTAATGTTGAACCTGAGGTGATCGACCCGGCCCTACGAAAGTTTGCCACCGACCACCAGGGTAAATCGGGAAGCACTTGCGGCGGGTGGTCCAGAAGCTTAACATCCCATGGTTACACGCCCCATTTGGAGAAAGAATTCCTATAAAATTCGTCATAGCTAGGTATCAAACCGCGGGTGCTTGAGAAACAACTAGTCGCCCTAGCGCTGCCCCGGGAGTAGAAATATTTTAATACTAAAAAGAGTGAACGGGGGATAGAGAATGAAAAAGTTTTGTTTAATATAAAAAACCAAGCTGGCAGCGCCATGTGAGTGTGTCACTCACGGTCGCTCACGAAGCATCGGGCATGGTATCATCTGTGTGGGAGCCCTGGATTCAATTGCAGATTTTTTTGTTGATTTTTTTAGACATATTATATGTATTTAGGGTTTAGGGATTGAGTTATAGCGAGTTTAAACCAATAAGATTTTATTCTCTAAGGTTCAGGTTTCCCTCTTGGGTTATAGTGTTCAAAATAAAAAATTTTAGATGCTCATAGGGTATATTATATGTATTTAGCATTTAAGATTTTAGGGTTTAGGAGTTAGTGTTGGGATCGATGGCACGGCTAGAGGGGGGGGGGGTGAATAGCTTGGTCACCCAAATTCACTTTCTTCTTACAATCGTTAGCGCAAGCGGAAACTTAAACTAACAATTAGAACAATGCTAACGCATTACCGTTTACATGGTTCAGAGATTGCTTGCTCCTACTCCACGGTGTGTTCTTGAGGTGGACGAACCCTTGATCCTTCGGTGGATCACACCCCGGCAATCTCCGGCTAATATTTTCTCATTCTTGGTGGAGAACAACCTCTCACAAAGCTTCTTCTCCTTATAAGATGTGAGCTAGGGTTTAGGAGGAAGAGGGAAGACTTGGAGCTTGAGCACTTGAACACTTGAGCAAAGATTTCACAATGAATAGCTAACCTATCTTAAGTCTCAAGCTCCTCTTTAAATAATGAGAGAGCTGTTGACCAAACAGCTTAGCCCCGACACTAGTTGACTGCCCCCAGGGTCAGTCGACAGGTGTCCAGCCAATGCCTAGCCAACAACTAGTCTAACGGCTGGATTTTGAATAGACCAGTCGACTGCTACCTATTGTTCGACCTTACAGAAAGATCAGTCGACTGGTTGCATTACCAGTCGATTGCTACAATACACTTTCGGCAATGCCAGTCGACTGCTTCCTTGCCAGTCGATTGCCCTTCTTACAAGTTCACTCTCAACTTTTCCAAGTTCATCCTTCACGTATGCCTTAAAGTCCACTTCCTTGACTTGCCCCTTGAAGTTCTCTTCCTTCGACTCTCATCCCTCGGAAGCACACAAGTCGACGACTTATCTCCATGCCATCCTTCGCTTATGCCTTTGAAGTCTACATCCTCGGCTCGCCTTTTGAATTTCTCTTCCTTCGGCTCTCATCATTCGGATGCTTTACTCTGTTATTCCTCATGTGTGGTTCACCAAGTCCTGTAGACTCAAACACACACATCAAATCAATATGAAAACCTAACTTAATCAAATTGACACACACATCAAAACCCATTATCTACCCAACCAAACTTGGGTCGATTGCACCAACAGTTAGGTTATAATGGGTTTAAGCTAGTAAGATTTTTCTTCTTGGATTTAGTTTCCCTCTTGGGTTATAGTGTTCAAGATAAAAAAATTTTAGATTCTATTTTTTTAAAAAATAAAAGAAATAAATTGAGGCGCCTGGATCACCGTTTTAAAAAAAATTGATGAAGACACCTCCGATTCATGGGAGGCGCCTCAAGTCGGGTGCACACGGGTGTATGATGGAAAGTCCGTATCATATCATATCATCGTTTTATATATATATATATATATATATGCAGACACTACTCGTCTTTACACCATATTTCGGTGACTTAGATGATTACAACCGGAATCTCTGGGGCGCCCAGATTTATTTTGAAAAATTCAAAGCTTCTTCATAGTAAGTTTTTTCAAAGTTCAATTTATTCATTTATATTTGATTTCTTCACGTGTATTATGTAGAATTTTAAGCTTTTCTGTCATCTGAATTTTATGTATTGCAATTAGATCTTTAATTTGAAGTAAAATGGTTTTTGACTGGAGCTTAAAGTGTTTGGATTGTTGTTCCAAGCTTTTATTTTCTTCAATAAGTCTTGAAAGACTTAGGATTTCTTTCTGGGTAGGAATACTAAGTATATTGAGTTAGCTGACTCATTTGGTTAGAGAATATTGTGCATCTTTAAGAAGTCTATGTTTTTTCTTAGATCGCTTGTTATTTGTGATTGTTGAATTAAAGGTAGATACTTGTTCTAATATATGTATAGTTTGTTTTTGTTGAGAATCTAAGGTAGTTCTTATACTGAAAAGTAAATCTATGATGGTATTTAAGTGTGGATTCTCGGAAATCTTTGCAGAATGGCTGGATCTAGTGTCAACTGAATAGTTGAAGCTGTTATAAGTCTCTCATTGCTTCCTTTTGCCATAAATCTAATTTTGTATTGGTATCTTTAGCTGTTAAAAGTCTATAAATGGTATAACAAAAATTTAAATATTATTTTCCTATACTGCTATATGAGCTATTTCCTCTAGAAATTTTACCTTGTAGGGCATCACCTAAATAATTTTCTTCTATATGCATTAATGGCTTTACTCATTTCTATGTTAAGTTTATGTCTGGCATGGTAATATCTTCTAACAGAAATAATCCACTATTCTAAATAGGCATCATATATCTTGAGGTTGTCACACTTAGCTATATTTAAAAGTACTAATTTTTTTTCCAAAATAAGTGATTTCAGGTGGTCTTCTTTTCGGGCCATTATACAACAAGACCTTTAACACAGGACAAAAATACTTTAATCAACATGATGTTGATTTGGTTAAACAAATCAAAGAAATATTAAACTCATTTCGGTCCTAAACCTTTTCGCTTGATAATGATTATATGGTGATAGAAATTGATGGTTGTGAATTAGGACGAGGAGGAATTTTAGTTAGAAAAATCTCAAAATATGATCCGAAGGCATCAAAAGCATTATATAGATATGCTTCAAGAAAATATAAAGAGAAAGATCATTTCACTTCGCTAGATCATGAAATTTTAACAGTAATATACTATCTTGATGCATTCATACTATTTATTTGTAATAAACAAGAAACCACTATCAGAACAGAGTATGAAACAATAGTAAAATGCAATCAAGAAATAAAAGGAATACAAAAAATTTAAGTACTAAAAGATTGCTTAAGTTTACCGATATAGTTATAAATAAAGGATTGAAGATTCATTGAGAATATATTAAGGGAATAAATAATTCCTTAGCAAACACGTTATCTAAACTTTTACACTAAAAATTTCACTTAATATTACAGGCATAGATTGCCAAAAGAAAGTATATACTTATGCCATGAAAACCATGAAATTCGGCAACCAAGAATTATATTGCTCGGGTCAAGCCTATAAAAGTCTCAGTTGATGTTAAAAATCTTGTTAAACTCATTTTGAATGAGGAGTGTAAAAGGAATAAATTTTAGGTTATTTTCTAGGAATTATCTTTTTCGTAGATAACTTGCTTAAGTCATTTGTTAAATTGTCTATATTTTCCTTCCACTTTGTAGTTGTGTTGTCTTTTGCACTTGGTTTTCAACTTAGAGTAATTTATTTTTTAAAAGTGTAAGTCTGTGATATAATCATGATAATAGTGCTATTATGGTATTATTTTGTTGGATTAGAACCTGATATCCTTTTCTAGTAAATTCAAGGTTGCAATATCTGTTTTTTGTGATTGTTGAATTAAAGTGGTAGATACTGTTAGGACCTTTGCGTCTAGCTAGAGGAGGGTGAATATCTTTTTTTGGATTTTGTATACAAAATGTTAGCCAAAATACAAGAAAAAGATAGACAAAAATAATAACAATGAAAGCAATGCTAACTCCCTTGATTTACTTGATCTCCACCTCCATAAGTAGAGCTGTAAATAAATCAAGCCGCTCGTGAACTATTCGGAGCTCGATTCGATAGAAGCTCGTTCGAGCTCGTTTAATAAAGCTCGTTAATATTAACGAACCAAACTCAAACTCAGCAGTATTCGGGTCGTTAGCTCGTGAACAGGCTCGTTAATAAGTCCGTGAGCTAGTTCGTAAAATATAAAATTAATATTTAACATTAAATATATAATTTTGACACTTTTACATTTAATAAATATAAAATATCCAACAAAGCTCATTTGTATGAATAAAATCATAGATTTTAGTCAATATTTTATACTTTTTAGAATATATAATTTATTTTTTCAATAAATTGATGAATAATTTAATTAATAATTTATATTTGGTAAGTTCGTTTAATCCTCGATTAGGCTCGAATATGCTCGCGAGTCATCACTATATTCGATAAATTAAGCTCGAGCTCGGCTCGATAATAAACAAACTAAACTCAAACTCTCAGGTATTCGGCTCAGCTCGGTTCGATTACAGCTCTATCCATAAGGTGACTAATCCAAAGATCCACACCCACACAACCAAGCTGTACTATGCTTTTCTCCTTTTCAAATAAAGCTTGAAGGTGGAGAAACCCTTATAAGATGATCTTTTCCTCTTACAAGATTAGAATGATTTTGGAGGAAGAGATTGAGAGTTTATAAGCTTGGAGATCTTAGAACGAGCAAGAAAAGTTGAGAGAATCAAGTTGTGTGTCTTTAAGTTCTGAAATCTGCTTTTTGTATAACCCTCGATATCAGTCGACTGACAATATCATCAATCGACTGATGAGCTTCAACAACTACTATAGATTGTATCTGATTTTTTACCGTCAGCCTTCAATAGTCACTTATCAATCGACTGAGACCTGACCCATTCGACCGATCATTCTATTTGTGAAGCAATCGACTGATTCCACTTATCAGTCGACTCAGCTCTCTGTATCAGTCGACTGATCCTCTCATCAGTCGACTGATACCTGATGAATCTCTGGTTCCACTTTTCCTTTACGTAGGCATAAGCCTTTAAACACCTTCCATCAGCCTTGCGACCTTAGGATGTTTCCGAGCCCTCGACTCCCCATCCTTGCGCTTGCCTTGAAGTATTTCCCTCGACCTTGTCATGCTAAGTCTTCTTTTGCCAACTCTTCATACCTGGACTTAAACTCAAGTTTTATGTTAGATCACCAACATTGCCTAATTTAAACTCATTTAACCAAACATCAAAAGTAAATAATGTTTGAGGCATGATTGCACCAATAATCTTTCCCCTTTTGATGTTTGATAAATTTGTTTAAGTTAGGTCTTTAAATTTATCATGATCAGAAAAAAATATAAATGATCATATAGTTCATCTAACTTAACTTATCTAAGTCTCCCCCTTTGTCACACAACAAAAAATAGAGGGAGTAAAAAAATAGTCAAAGCTCCCCCTTAAAGGAGCTCTCCCTGAAAATACGCTCCCTCTTAAACTATACTACATTGGTGGCAGACAAATAAGAATTCATAATATAGACATATGAAACATGCATAGTAAGCATAATAGAAGACAACAAGATTGATAAAAACCATAGAAGCAATACTAAAGAAATAAAAAGTTCATACATAACCACATAGGTAATGCTACAAAGATCCATAATCAAGAAACAGAAAGTACTATAATATTGGTTATGGTGTACGTTCGAGATATAATAAAGGAACATGTCTAATCCAAACACAATCTCAACATCATCACATCTAAGGCATGCCGTATCTAAGCATCATCGCCAGGAGGAGGAGGAGGAGGAGCCTGATACATCATGTCCCAGTGCTGCATCATCTCATACATGATAATTTGACGCTGCTGAAAACCCTGAAACTCCTGCCTGATCCCCTGAATCTCCTGTCGGACTACCTCCTCTAGTTGGGTAATCCTCTCATCTATAGTCATAGCAAGAGCAGCAGCAGGCGCATCACCACCAGGAGCATCGATGTCCTCATCCTCGTCGTCAGAATCAGAAGACGCATAGTTATGCTGTCAAACCATCACTCCCTGGTATCTCTCAATCCTTGCCAAGGGGAGCTGCCGAGAGCCTCTCTGATCATAGTCCTTGGACAACTGATGTTGCTAACCTCTAGTGACATCGAAACCTCTAAATGCAAAAAATTTGGTCAAAATATGACCAAATGGCATGTAAAGATTCCTTTGGACAGGACCGAAAAAATGCACAATGGACATGAATATGTGAAGAGCAACGTCGATGTCAAGCCTCTGCTCTAAGGCATACATCATGACTAGATGAGGTAATCGAATCTGGGACCTCCCCTTAGTGACAATAGGTAAAAGACAGTCAAGAACAATCTTATAGTGAATGTTATTGACTGCGGACATACGATTAGCATCAAAGATACGTTTAAGGGAGGTCGAGGATTATTAAAATAATGTCTATGAATTTGATCAATGGTCACATGGGAGAATGAACCTGTGCAATGCTCAACAACATTAGGGAAGCATAGAACTCTTTACAGAGATTGATATTAATGTAATGTTGGCAACCCACTAATTTATCTATCCCAAAATACGTGATGATCTCAATGAGATCAGGGGTGATCTCTTCAAAATAAGAGTGATTTAGATACCGACAATTCATCAAGGTGAAGTCGAAATTCTCAAATCTTAGCTCGGCAACCTCGGAATGAAACCGAGGTGTCATAGGATCATTAGGAGGTTGTCGTGAAATTCCCTCACTAACCTTACGTTTTTACCTAGCCCTAATATGCAAATGTCATATGTATGTACCAAGAGGACATGACCAAGAGGAAAATCAAGGTAAACATGCAAATATATGGAAGGTTAGTCACAAATCATAGTATAAATGAGAGAGACGAAGTGAACAACCCGTTACCTTTGCTCTATTTGCTGTGGAAGAAGATAGGCGAAATTGACTCAAGGAAGGCTCCTCTTTACCCTAAGTTTGGATCCAAAGGTGGAGAAAGGTTAGGGAAAAGATTCCAAGGGTTTTGGAACCCTTGGAGTGGTTGGAGAAGATAATGAAGAGGAGAGGCGACGAGGGATGGCACTGAAACCCAAGGTTCGGCCGCCCCTGAGCGGGCGGTTCTTTTAAAGATTCGCGACATCAGTCGACTGATCCATGAGTCAGTCGACTGATGCAGGGAACAGAATTATCAGTTGACTGATAAAGGACCAGTCGACTGATACATCCAAACCCCTAGTTTCTGGATAGGACTGTACCAGTCCACTAAGACAGGTCCCAATCAACTGGTTTTCTGAAATCAGCTTTCTTGCCGAATTTCAGAAATGTATGAAAATTTTTAGAAAATTAGAAAAATCATGAAATTTTACATACATATTTCTCTTAATATCCTCTAATATGGAAAAATATGTTTTCATCAAAAGTAAAAAAAATTGAATTTCTTTGATCAACCCTTAAAATATTGAAACACACTTAAGTTATGTATCAACTTTAAAACCTAGTTTTGAAATTATATATTTTTCAAATCTATACCACCATAAGTAGAACATAGAATGGTTTTCAAAACTTTTAAAATATCCAACTATGATCTATGGCCAAGATGTTCATTAATTAAATATTTACTTTCCTCACAATTGGTCTATGATTACTAAAGTGATATATCTAATAACTCATCAAAATGCTATAAGCATAAGTGAATTATTTGTATTATCATAACATCTCATATGCATAAATACAATCATAAATCAAGGCAATATGAGATAAAATGATAAAATACACAAGCAAGGTCTCTTAGGATTTTTGTGAGATATGTTGAAGTACTATCTTAATATTAAATCACACAAAGCTAAAATTATACTTCTACAAAGCACATACCAAGTCCTCTCCTTAAAGAGGTGAACTCCGCTTCGGGTAGAGGCTTGGTAAATATGTCGGCAAGGTTGGATTTTGCAGGGTTGTCTCAAGATTCCATGAGGCCCTAGGCTAAATTATTTTTTAATCTTTAATAATTTTTTAAAAAATAAAAATTTTCCCTCGCCCTTTTTCATTCGGACTTGGGACCGACAATGGTGGGTTTAATTTTTTTTTAAAAAATAAAATATTAATTTAAAAATAAAATTTTATTTAAAATTTAATTTTCTAGCTTTTTGAGATGCAAAATTATTAATTAAATTTTTATATTCAAGTTTTGATAATATTTTCCTTTCAATTGATAAAATTGCTAGATTATTTAATCTTTCTTGAGACATTGTTGAACGTAAATAAGACTTTATTAATTTTAATTTTGAAAAACTTCTTTCTGCTGAAGCTACACTAACAGGTATAGTTAATAATATTCTATAAGCTATCCATGCATTAGGAAAAGAATTTAATTTTTTTATAAGATTCAATACCTCAATTGCGGGTTTTAATTCTGGATTTATTATTTCTTTTAAAACTTTTAATTCTGAAAATAAATCTAAACCATCAATATCAGATAACATATTCAGTGTTAAAAAAATTTCAAGATTTAAACATTTTATTTTTAAAAAATTATCATCAAGCAATTTTAACTTTTCTACTTCATATAAAAAATTAAAATTATCTTCATATATTTTAAATTGTTCAAACCTACTTTGAAGTGAAGAAATAGCATGATCAATAATATAATTAAAGTAATTTATTTTAAAAGATTCTTCAGGTGAAAGTTTTACCTCATTAATTGTATTCTCATCAAATCGTTTATTTCTTCTAATTACACGTTTTTCACGAAATTTTGGTTGTATATTCATTTCATTTGCAATCTCTTTGGCAAAAATTACAGCAGATATGAATCCATTTTCTCTATAATCATTGAAAAAAGAAACAAGACCTTTTAACTGATCTAATGCAATAGCAATGTTCATATCTTTATATTGTAAAAATTTACTAACAGTATTAACTGCAAATAATATATCATACCAAATAACCATACCTAATAAAAATTTAAAATTTTCGAACTCATATGTTGCTAAAGAATTTGCTTCACTTTTTGTTTTAGGATCATCACTAGTTTCTGCAAGTTTATATAAAGCTTCTCTTATTTGTGGAGCTTGATATTTTATTGCTTTAACACTTTCAAGATGACTTTCCCAACATGTTTGTGATAATGGTTTAAGAGTTAAATTAGAAATGTGGTCTTGTAAAATTTTCCATCTTTTTGTAGAAGAAGAAAATAATGAGTAAATACGTTGTATCACACCAAAAAATGTTATAGCACTAGGACAAGAATTAGTCATATCACATAGTACTCAATTAAGACTATGACAACCACATGGTGTATAAAAAGCTCTAGAATTTATATCTAACAATCTCTTTTGTACGCCTTGTTGTTTACCTTTCATATTTGCCCCATTATCATATCCTTGTCCTCTTATGTCATTTACATCAAGTTCAATTTCCTTTATTATATTAATAAGCATATCAAAAAAACCTTTTCCTGATGTATCATTTACTTTTAAAAATTCTATAAAATATTCTTCTATTTTGATTGGACTTGTTGAAATATCTACACATCTTAATATAAGAGACATTTGTTCTTGATGACTTATATCGGGAGTACAATCAAGTATAACTGAAAAGTATTTTGCTTCTTTTATTTTTTTAATTATAATATTTTTTACTTCTTTTCCTAATATATTTATTAACTCATTTTGTATATTATGACCAAGATAATGATTATGAATTTTACCATTTTGAATACGTTTAAGGTGTTCTTGCATTATAGGATCAAATTCTGCAATCATTTCTACCAAACCTAAAAAAATCCCATTATTATCTTGATAAATTTTCTCATTTGTACCTCGAAATGATAAATTATTTTTTGCAAGATTTTTAACTATAGCAATAATTCTTATTAATACATTATTCCAATGTTCTTTTTCCTTATTTATTTTTTCTTGTAAATTTTGATCAATAGTTTTATTTTTAAGTAATCTCATTTCAATATCAAACCAAATGTTCATATTTATAATATGTTCACTGCTTATTTCATGACTTTTAAATTTGGCACTAAGATTTTTCCAATCTCGACATCCTTCATTTGCTAATTGAATTGTAATTGATTTTTGACTAAATAATTTACAACAAAAGCAAAATACTTTATCTAATTCTTTAGAATATATTAACCATTTTCGATCATGTTTTTCACCATTTGGTAATTTTCGAATGTAATGAATCATAGAAAAATGCCTAGAATTTTCATCATTTGGAAAAGAAATATTAATTTCTCTAATTGGACCTTTTTCAACTAATAAATCTATTAAATTTGTATTTATATTTTTCCAATGTGCTGGATCATATTTATTTTGAATAATAGTTTCATCAATATTATTAAAAAAATTATCTTCATAATCTATTAAGTCGTCTTCAGTTTTTGAATTTTTATTATCTTCTTTGTTAATATTAGTATATGATGAATTAGATTTGTGATCATTAAAAAATTCTTGACAGATTTCTTTTTGTGGTAAAGAATTATCTTCAGATAAAAATTCAATTAGTTTTTCATTTAAATTTTCAATTATATTATTTTCTAAATTTTCATTTTCATTTTGATTATTAATAATAAACCTATCAAGTGCACCTTTTTGAGATTGAATAAATTCTTCTATTTTTCTTTTCTTCATACGTTTTGTATACCCAGAATCATATTTTTTAGCAGACATATTTTAATTAAAATAATAATAATAAAATATAAGTCTCTACTTGGTCGATAATTTTCCAAGTAAAAATAAAACCTGGATAAAAAGATGATATATCATCAGTTATCATTGAAGTAGTATTCATTATGCTAAATAGAAAAGCTAAAAAATAAAGTTGCCATGGATGACCTAGATGAGAACAAGAACAAGTAAAGATATTAAAATTTTATAAATCATGTTTTATGATTTTTTAAGTGCATAAATTAAATTTGTGATGGTAATAATTTACTTGCATAGAAAAAAATAGGAAAACAATTCTATTCATTCCATCTATAATTTATCATTTATACAGAATAATAAAAATAATTTCGAAGAAAATTCAAGATTGGAAGAAGAAAAGAGCGAAAAATTATTACCGAATACCAAGCGAGGGAGGATTGAGCCTTGAGAAGAAGGATGTCTTCTTAAAAAATCACTGATGAGGGAAAAAAACTAATGCTTGTTGGCTCTTGAGAAAACGGAGCTAATGAGATATAAAATAGAATGGAAAAAAGTGATCAGCCTTAACTTATTATAGTCCTAAATAAAATTTTTATGATAATATAATAATTATAATTAATATGAAATTAATTATTGGTGATTGTCGTTGAGTTTTGGAATGAGGTTTGCTGGTTTGGCATGATTAATGCCATGCACGATTGATAAATGAGGAAGCTTGGAAAATTCAATGCCGATTATTGCCTTATTGGGTGAAGCAGACACGTGATTGCTGTGAATTGCGATTTGCTTCATTGCTTGCAGTTGCAGCGGAAATGGCAGCATATGTGAAAATCGGAGCTGGAGGCTGCAGCATGCAGCAGCGAAAATCGCGCTGCATGCATAATGCAGCAGCGAAAATCGCGCTGCATGGCTGCATGCCAATATATAGCGAAAATCGAAATCGTGCTGCATGGCTGCATGCCAATAGATAAAACAAATTAATTAAATTTTAATATTTTATATATAATAATAATGGGCCCTAGTTTTGTTGGGGCCCTAGGCACAGGCCTTAGTGGCCTGTGCCTTAAGCCGGGCCTGGGATTTTGATTCAACACAATGTAATTCAATGTTACCTTTTGCCACATGATCTCTAATGAAGTGATGTTTCACTTCAATGTATTTTGCCTTAGAGTGATGCACTGGATTTTTGATCAAATTAATAGTGCTCACAATATCACATAAAATTTTGACCTTGGAGTAATGAAGCTCATAATCCTCTAAGGTATGCATTATCCAAAGTAATTGAACTACACAACCATCCATAGCCACATATTCGGCCTCGGTTGTAGATAAAGCAACACATGGTTGCTTTCTGCTACTTCAACTCACTAAGGAAGATCCAAGAAATTGACATCTACCACTAACACTTTTCCTATCCAATTTGCAACCCGCATAATCAAAATCGGTGTACCCAAATAAATTAATATTTTAAGTGTTAGGGTATCAAAGACCGACATTGAGAGTGCCCTTGATATATCTTAAGATTCTTTTTACCACTACTAAGTGAGATTCTTTGACACAAGATTGATATCTTACACACATGCCTACCGTAAATAGTATATCCGGTCTACTAGCGGTTAGGTATAATAAACTACCAATCATGCTTCTATATTGCTTTGGATCGACTAACTTTCCCTCATGATCACTATCTATCTTGATATTTGTTCCAATGGAAGTAGACACTACTTTAGCATTTTCCAAACTAAATTTCTTAATAATTTTCTTAGCATACTTTGTTTGATAGACATGAATTCCTTCATTAGTTTGTTTGACTTTTAATCCTAAAAAGAAAGTCAACTATCCAACTAGACTCATTTCAAACTCTTTTTCCTTATGATTGATGAATTCATGAAGAAGTTCATTATTTGTTGAACCAAAAATAATGTCATCAACATAAACTTGGACAATAAAAATGTCTTTATCCTTTGACTTTAGAAATAGAGTTGGATCAATTGTTCCCCTTCTAAATACCAAGCTCGGGGAGCTTGTTTTAGCCCATATAAGATTTTTTTTAATTTATAAATATTATTTGGGTAATCTATGTTTTCAAAACTGGGTGGTTTCTCGACATAAACTTCTTCCTTAATAAATCCATTTAGAAATGTCGATTTCGCATCCATTTGATGAAGTTTAAAGCCCATGTGAGCGGCATATCCCAATAAGATCCGGATAGACTCTAATTGAGCTACGGGAGCATAAGTTGCATCATAATCAAGTCTCTCAACTTGATTGAAACCCCTAGCTACTAACCTAGCTTTGTTTCTAGTGACTCTTCTTTAATCATCTAATTTGTTTCTAATGACCCATTTTGTTGTGACAATTGTACTATCATTGAGTCTTGGGACCAATTCTCATACTTCACTTCTCTCAAATTGGTTCAACTATTCTTGCATTGCTAGGATCCAATCCATATCATTTAAGGCTTCATCAATCGATTTTGATTCAAGTTATGATATTAAACCAATTTGACTAGTATGTTATCTAAAATAGGATCTAGTCCTTACTCCTTGTGCAACATCTCCAACTGCTTGGTCAATAGGATGATCTTGATAATGCCTTAAAGGCCTAGAGATTGTGGGCTCATCAATTTCATGATGATCATTGCCTATTTCATCATCTGATGCACTTCTTTCTCCCCCTTGATCAATACCCCCTAAGTGTAAGTTTTGAATTTCTTGGGTAATGTTTTGATTTCTTTCATCTATATCCTTGTCAATGGAGGATTTCCTGGGGTAAGTGCTAGTAGACTCATCAAATTCAACATTAGATGACTCCTCAATCATTTGAGTCCTTTTGTTGTATATTCTATATCCTCTACTAGTAGATGAGTACCCAACTAAAATGTCTTCATCCGCCTTAGACTTAAATTTTCTTAAATCATCTTTAGTATTTAAGATATAGACCTTGCAACCAAACACTTTAAAATAGTGAATTTGAGGAATTTTTCTATTTCATAATTCAAAATGTGTCTTTCCTAAAAATCGATGAATTAAAACACGATTTTGAATGTAACAAACAGTATTTACCGGTTCCGCCCAAAAAAAACTAGGTAAAGAATACCCATTAAATATAGTTCTAGCCGCTTCTTGCAAGGCTCGAATTTTCCTTTCTACAACCTCATTTTGTTGAGGTATTCTTGGACAAGAAAATTCATGTTTGTACCTATTTTCTAGACAAAAACTAGAGAAGTTTAAATTTTCAAACTCTCCATCATGATCACTCTTAATTCGGTTTGATTTTGAGATTTTTCTCATCAACCCTTTTGCTAAATCCTATGAATATTTCTAAAGTTTCATCCTTATGTTTCATGAAGTAAACCCAAATGTATCTAGAAAAATCATTAACAATCACTAAGCAATATTTATTTCCTACAAATGAAGGGGGTACTATGACAATTAAAGAGATCTAAATACAACAATTCTAATGGTAAAGAAGTACTAGTTAGAGTTTTACCTTTGTGTAATGACTTAGATTGATTGCCCTCTTGGCATGCATCACTTATTTTATTCTTGACATACTTGATCTTTGGTAGTCCTTTAACCAACTCTATTTTGGCTACTTTTGCTATGTTCTTCATGTTGATATGTCCAAGTCTTTTATGCCATAGCCATCCTTCTTCTTTTTCTGATAAAAGATACTTAGTAGAAAGGATAGAAGTATAGGAAAGATTGATATAATAAAGATTTATTTTTCTATACCCTTCCAACATAATATTTTTCGAGTTATCATGTTTAACCAAACATTTATTTACATGAAACTCAATTTTATATCCGGCATCATATAATTGGCTAACACTAAGCAAATTGAATCTTATGTCCTTAATTAGAAGCACTTTATGGATGATGATTGTAGGTAATACCTCAATTGTACCTCTACCTATAATCTTGAACTTTCCACTATTATCTTAATTATGGAGAACTTGCTCACATCACCGGTCATGTGCCTTGAGCAACTGCTATCCACAATCCACATGTTTGAATCCTTTTCTTCTTCTACCTAAACAACATGAAAAACATAATCTTTTGGTACCTATGCACTTGATCCAACAATATCATTCAAATACTTCTTAGAGACCCAAGCTTGTTTTACATTGCTTTTAATGATTTGATTTTTAGGTGTACCATTTTTTCTATAAGAGAAATATAGATAACCTCTTTAGTCTTAGGTTTATATCCTAATCCGGACTTGTTGTTGACGGCTCTTTGACTACTAAGAATCATATTAAGATACTTTGATTCATTTGTAAATTTCTCTAAACATGTTCTTAAGTCAATAACTTGATTTCTCAAATTATTATTTTCTTCCTTAGGCATGTTTAATTCACTATGCATACATGTATTATTCCTAATGGACTTAAGTTCTCCTTTTAATGTCTTGACCCTAGATTGTGACTTAGCCAAAGCATTCTTGAGATAAGCAATAGTTTTATAAAGGAATTCAATTTTGGAAGATTCTTTTACCTCATCGTCACTAGATGACGATTCATCACTTGAACATTCCTCCTTACTTGAAGCTTCTTTGTCATCTTCGAAAGCCATAAATGTCATGTGTCTCGTGACATGACATAGCTCATCTTCATCCGATGAGTCAATGCTTGGTGTGTCTCATATATCTTGAGCCACTATTGCCTCCTTCTTCTTTTTCTCCTTTTTTTTCTTTTCCTTTTCTTCTTTCTTTTTCAATTCCGGACAATTTGGCTTGATGTGTCCTTTCTTGTTGCATTCATAACAAATGACATTAGTGTTAAAATTTAAACTTTGACCACTTTTACCTTTTGAAGGTTGAAACATCTTCTTCACATCCCTCCTTGTAAATTTTCTTGTTCTTCCCATCATTTTCTTGACATAATGAGTCACTTCACTAGCCGACATCTCTTCATCGCTATCCGAAGACTCTTAATCGGACTCGGATGATGAAGATTCTTTATTTTTCTTTTTCTTCTTCTTCTTCTCTACAACAAGAGCTATGCTTCTCTCTTTTGAAGACACATTAGCTTATTCATATAGTTCAAACTCACAAAATAATTCATCAAGCTTAACTCTTGAAAGATCTCTAGAAACCTTATATGCATCAACCATTAATGCCCATAAGGTAGTTCTAGGAAATGATTGAAGAATATACTTTACTAGATCTCGATTTTTAATTTTCTCACCTATTACATGAAGACCATTTACTATCTCTTTGAATTTTCCATGCATTTGACTCACAGTCTCATTGGTCTTCATGGTGAAGGTTTGAAATTGGTCCACTAAGAGATCTCTCTTGGCTCTCCTTGATTCGCCTGATCCTTTAGTCAACTCAATGAGCTTTTCCCAAAGCTCTTTAGTGGAATTAAATGGTCCAACATTATTCAATTGCTCCTTGGAAAGTCCGCATTGTAGGGTGGTTGTGGCCTTTGGATTCGCTTGAGCTTTCTTGGACATCTCTTTTGTCCACTCCTTGGTTGGAAGAGGTGCTCCGAACTCATCCTTCGGTTTCTCGAACCCATCTACAATACTAAACCAATTTTCAATATTATTCATTAAATAATACTCCATTTTGCCTTTCCAATAAGCAAAATCGTTGCCATCGAAGAACGATGGTTGTGCGGTGCTATATCCCTCTTGAAACATCATCTTGATGTTTCGGTTGACGGTGAATTCTCCCGAAATGAACTGTGTTCTGATACCACTGGTTAGGACCTTTGCGTCTAGCTAGAGGGGGGGGGGGGTAAATAACTTCTCTTGAATTTTGTCTACAAAATATTAGCCAAAGCACAAGAATAAGATAGACAAAATTAATAACAATGAAAGCAATGTTAACTCCCTTGATTTACTTGGTCTCCACCTTCTTGAGGTGACTAATCCAATAATCCACACCTATACAACCAAGCTCCATTATATTTTTCTCCTTTTCAAATCAAGCTTGAAGGTGGAGAAACCCTTTCAAGATGATCTCTTCCTCTTACATGATTAGAATGATTTTGGAGAAAGAGATTGAGAGTTTGTAAGCTTGGAGATCTCAGAACGAACAAGAAAAAATCGAGAGAATCAAGTTGTGTGTCTTCAAGTTCTAAAATCTGCTTTTTGTATAACCCTCGATATCAATAGACAGGCAATATCATCAATCGACTGATGAGCTTCAACTGCTACTATAGATTGTGTCTGATTTTCTGCCGTCAACCTTCAACAGTCACTTATCAGTAGACTGGGACCTGACCCAGTCGACTGATCATTCTGTTTGTGAAGCAATCGACTGATTCCACTTATCAGTCGACTCAGCTCTCCGTATTAGTCGACTGATTCCCTCATCAGTCGACTGATACCTGATGAATCTCAGGTTCCACTTTTCCTTTACGTAGACATAAGCCTTCAAACACCTTCCATCAGCATTGCGCCCTTAGGATGCTTTCAGGCCCTCGACTCCTCATCCTTGCACTTGCCTTGAAGTATTTCCCTCGACCTTGTCATGTTAAGTCTTCTTTTGCCAACTCTTCATACCTGGACTTAAACTCAAGTTTTATGTTAGATCACCAACATTGCCTAACTTAAACTCATTTAACCAATATCAAAAGTAAATAATGTTTGGGGTATGATTGCATCAACAAATACTTGTTCTAATATATGTGTAGTTTGTTTTTATTGAGAATCTAAGATAGTTCTTATACTGAGGAGTAGATTTGTGATGGTGTTTAAGTGTGAATTCTCAGAATGTAGGCAGTGATTATATATTCTAGATCTACAATAATAACTATGTTTATGTTGATCTAAAGTAATAATTTTTCTACCTATGATTTGATAGAATAAATTTAAGAAGTCTAGTTTTTGAAATTCTTGAAAGCTTTTAGAATTAGAAGTTATAAATTATCTTGTGGTCTAGAATATATATCTTAAAGTTTGATATCAAATATTTTTACAATGCTTCTAGTAGAAGATGGGTTTGTTAGGATCGGTAGGAGAGCTAGAGAGGGGGTGATTAGCTCCGATCTTTGCTTGTTGATGATTTGCTGCGGCAGAAGACTTGAGCAATGCTAACACATCTATTTTACTTGATATCCACCTCCTTGAGGTGACTAATCCAAGGGTTCACTCTTCTCACTCTCTCATACACTATGAAAGATCTCCTTCTTGAGGTGGAGAAATCTCTTACAAGTTTTCAAGAAGATACAGCAAGAATCCAAGCAAACACAAAAGAAATCTTACAAGATTTACACAACTTAGCTCTGTTTGCTTTCCTTGCTATCTTCAAGCTTGGAATCGCCTCTTGATCCTTGGAAATGTACCAGCACTAAGCTCCAAGGACTCACATGAAATGGCGATGAAGGAGGAGGAAGCTGCGCGTGTGATGCCGAGCGAATGCCGCTTCAAACCTGCGTGAAAACCCTATATACCCGACGCCTAGGGTTCCCTAATCGATTGCCCAATCGATTACCACGTCAGACTTAGCCGTTCAACGGCTAGTTTTTGAAGCTTAATCGATTAGCCAATCGATTAAGAATAACCTTAATCGATTAAGAATAACCTTAATCGATTGGTGAATTGATTCATCACCTTTCTATGCTCTCGTATAAAACTGTGGAAATCGATCTCCCGATCGATTACCGGACCCCTTAATCGATTGACCAATCGATTAAGGGAAGGTTGAATCGATTGCCCAATCGATTCAACCACCTTCTGTTCTCGCAATTCATTTCTCCCAATCGATCACCTAATTGATTCACACCTTCCTTAATTGATTGATCACCCAATCGATCAAGAAAGCTTCTGTTCGCGGGAAACCAACCCCCAATCGATTACCCAATCGATTGATCCCTTGCCTAACCTTTGTCAACCTTGACCTGTTAGGACTTCTTTACCAAGTATCTGATCAACCCTTTGACCAACTTGGATTTCCCTTGCCTCCCAACTAGGGCTTAACGTGGTTCCCAACCAGATTCGCCTAACCCTCGAATTAGGTCTAGTCTCTCGGTAGTCTTCCACCTTGCCAGCGTGCGATCTCTTTGATCCACCTGGACTTCACCTAGTCCCACTAGTGCGCCTAGTCCCCCTAGGACTTTTCTCGTGCCAGCGTGCGATCTCCCCGATCCACCTGGACTTCACCTAGTCCCACTAGGCGTGCCTAGTCCCCCTAGGACTTTTCTCGTGCCAGCGTGCGATCTCCCCAATCCACCTGGACTTCACCTAGTCCCACTAGGTGTGCCTAGTCTCCCTAGGACTTTTCCAGTCAAGTCTCCGGTCAACCTTGACCCACTTGACATCATACGATATTCAAACATCATATGATATTCAAACATCATTATCAAACATTAAAACATCCAACCTTAAGTTTACCAAGCTTACCAGACATAAACTCACCCAAGCCTAGTCAAACTAGGTCAACCCTGACCTAACAAAGATTGCACCAACATAGTTGGTCATTCTTGAGATGTTCTTGAAGTAGTTGAATTTAGTGTTTTTACCAAGGTTCTGAGAACCGGACCGGACATCGAACCGGTCGGAGCAAGGGTTCAGAGGTTCAGAGGTTCAACCGGTTTAACCGGGGATTCAACCGGGATATAACCGGTATATAATAAAGTATGTATTTATATAAATATATGAAACTAACAACTTATCCAACTATTTTCTTCAAGATTAGATGAACTAGGTCGAGCATGTAATATATTTTTGTCAGCAACTTAGTACAATATTATTGAAAAAAAGATTAGTTTCAAAGAAAAATTCAAGTTTAAACCCATTAGATTCAAGAAATTTAGATATGAATTGAAGAATCTTATTAGAAGTTAAAAGTATATCACGATAGCATTTGTGTGTTTGGGACTTTGGGTGAAAGCAAACTAGATTTTTGACATTTTATTTTTTTAATTTTCATTTTTCAGTAAGAAATCAAAACTCCAAAAGGGAAAAAAAATCAAAAAATGAAAAATAAAATAAACCACTCCTGTTTGACCGGTTTGTCCGGTTCACCGGTTCCCGCCCGGTTCAAAACGGTTGGCATCCGGTTCTTGGGTAGCCGGTTTTCAGAGTCAACTTGGACCGAAAATCTGGCCGGTTCCCGGTTCAACCGGTCCGACCGCCCGGTCCGGTCCGGTTTTCAAAACACTGGTGTTGTCCAACTAATTGACATAACAAAGAAGAAAAAAAAATCTTCTTCTCGAAGCTCACATAACTTCTTTCCTTCTTTGCCAAACTTATAAAGGTGATTCTGATTCTTTGAAAAAAAAACAGAGCGTGGGCCTGAAATCTATTGATTTCAGGTCCACACTGGGCTTGAAATCAATAGATTTCAGGCTCACGCTGGGCCTGAAATAAAAATATTTCAGGCCCAGTGTGAGTCTGAAATTTTTTATTTCAGGCCTAGCGTGGCCCTGAAAATTTTTATTTCAGGCCCACGTTGGGCCTGAAATCTTTTGATTCAGGCCCGACGTGGACTCAAATTTTTTTTTATTTTAAAAATATATTAATATATAAAAAAACCTATCAAAACACTTAATTTCAGATTAAAACGTAGGGCCTGAAGTCACGCTAGAAGGGCCTGAACACAGATGTGTTCAGGCCCTCCTTGGGTATGGAGGGTTTGAACAAATCTTGGATAAATGTAAATAAATTAAATAATCATATCAATAGTTCTAGTTAAAGTTGAGCTAGGAGATGGTATTTTTGGTGTCCAAACTTCTAATGATTATAAATTATATTGCAATAGGAGATTTTTATGTCAATCAGTGGGTTTTCACCAAAACCCACTGATGGACCTAGGATATTTGGATTTCTGAAAACTCCATATGAATAGAGAGGTTAGAGGTAGGAGATGATGTTTTAGGTGTCCAACCATCTATATATTAGACATCACCAATGCAATAGGTGTAGTTTAGCCATATCAGTGGGTTTTGACCAAAACCCACTGATGGACCTCCCATATCTGGATTTCTGAAAATCTGATATCAATAGACAGGGTTGACCTAGGAGAAGATGTTTTAGGTGTCCAAACATCTATACACTCTATATCACCAATGCAATAGGAGTAGTTTAGAAATATGAGTGGGTTTTAACCAAAACCCACTGATGGACCTACCATATCTGGATTTCTGAAAACTCCATATGAATAGAGAGAGTAGAGGTAGGAGATGATGTTTTAGGTGTCCAAACATCTATATATTAGATATCACCAATGAAATAAGAGTAGTTTAGCTATATCAGTGGGTTTTGACCAAAACTCACTGATGGACCTCCCATATCTGGATTTCTGAAAACTCCATATGAATAGAAAGGTTAGAGGTAGGAGATGATGTTTTAGGTGTCCAACCATCTATATATTAGACATCACCAATGCAATAGGAGTAGTTTAGCCATATCAGTGGGTTTTGACCAAAACCCACTGATGGACCTCCCATATCTGGATTTCTGAAAACCTGATATCAATAGACAGGGTTGACCTAGGAGAAGATGTTTTAGGTGTCCAAACATCTATACACTCTATATCACCAATGCAATAGGAGTAGTTTAGCCATATCAGTGGGTTTTGACCAAAACCCACTGATGGACCTACCATATCTGGATTTCTGAAAACTCTATATGAATAGAGAGAGTAGAAGTAGGAGATGATGTTTTAGGTGTTCAAACATCTATATATTAGATATCACCAATGCAATAAGAGTAGTTTAGAAATATCAGTGGGTTTTGACCAAAACCCACTGATGGACCTCCCATATCTGGATTTCTGAAAACTTCATATGAATAGAGAGGTTAGAGGTAGGATATGATGTTTTAGGTGTCCAACCATCTATATATTAGATATCACCAATGCAATAGGAGTAGTTTAGCCATATCAGTGGGTTTTGACTAAAACCCACTGATGGACCTCCCATATCTGGATTTCTGAAAACTCCATATGAATAGAGAGAGTAGAGGTAGGAGATGATGTTTTAGGTGTCCAAACATCTATATATTAGATATCACCAATGAAATAGGAGTAGTTTAGCTATATCAGTGGGTTTTGACCAAAAGTCACTGATAGACCTCCCATATCTGGTTTTCTGAAAACTCCATATGAATAGAGAGGTTAGAGGTAGGAGATGATGTTTTAGATGTCCAACCATCTATATATTAGATGGTTTTGGTCCAACCTTCTATATATTAGATATCTACTGAAAACTCCAGTGGGGTTTTTATCCAAGATTTGTTTAGACCTTTCAGGCCCAAGGAGGGCCTGAACACATCTGTGTTCAGGGTCTCCTAGTGTGATTTCAGACCCTGCGTTTTAATATGAAATTATGTGTTTTGATAGGTTTCTTTATATATTAATATATTTTTAAAATAGAAAAAAATTTGAGTCCACGTCGGGCCTGAAATCAAAAGATTTCAGGCCCAATGTGGGCCTGAAATGTTTTATTTCAGGCCGAGCGTGGGCCTGAAATGTTTTATTTCAGGCCCACGCCTGAAATCAGAAGACAGAAGTATCTTCTGTTTTATTTTTTCATATATTAATATATTTATTAAATATTATTAAATATATTAATTTATATTAATTAAATTTTGAAAAATCATTTATTTATATTTTTAAATCATGTTGGATGAGTTTAACTGAAATCACGTTGGATGGTTTTGGTCCAACCATCTATATATTAGATATCTACTGAAAACTCCAATTGGTTTTTTATCCAAGATTTGTTCAGACCCTCCATGCCCAAGGAGGGCCTGAACACATCTGTGTTCAGGCCCTTCTAGCGTGACTTCAGGCCTTGCGTTTTAATCTGAAATTAAGTGTTTTGATAGATTTTTTTATATATTAATATATTTTTAAAATAGAAAAAAAAATTGAGTCCACGTCGGGCCTGAATCAAAAGATTTCAGGCCCAACGTGGGCTTGAAATAAAAATTTTCAGGCCCACGCTAGGCCTGAAATAAAAAATTTCAGGCCTACGCTGGGCCTAAAATATTTTTATTTCAGGCCCAGCGTAGGCCTGAAATCTATTGATTTCAGGCCCAGCGTGGACCTGAAATCAATAGATTTCAGGCCCACGCTCTATTTTTTTTTCAAAGAATCAGAATCACCTTTATAAGTTTGGCAAAGAAGGAAAGAAGTTGTGTGAGCTTCGAGAAGAAGATTTTTTTTTTCTTCTTTGTTATGTCAATTAGTTGGACAACACAGAGCCAATGTATACAATTAGTTGCCCAATGTCAATATTGATAATCTTCTCATCGCTATTAACGTTATTAACCAACATTTTTTTTCCAATGAAATTGGAAAACATAAAACGAATCCAATACCTCAAACCAATGTATACTAATTTGCTTAGGCATTATTGGTTCGAGCAGTTCTGGATTAGACCATCTTCCCATAGGTTTGAGTTAAAAAAAATGAAAGAAAAAAAAATATAAGAGGGCCTGAATACATTTGTATTCAGGCCCTCGGTGGGCCTGAATACAAATGTATTCAGGCCCTCCTTTCGGTTTTTTCCTTATGTTTTTTAGCGCCGATTCCATATTATATTATTTTAAAATAAAAAGTCTGAAAAAGTTTGTGTAGACATCTCGGAATTTGTTACTGAGAGAGAAAGAGAAAGACAGTAATTAATGGGAGGAGTATAAAAGGAGGTTCACTAAAATCAGTGCGCCTTTTGGTAAAGATGAAACCATAGTACGCCTTTTAATAAATATCAATTCTTGGGTACGCCTTTTGATAAATTACCGTAATATTAAGTAAAAAAAATTACGTACTCATGGGACGTACGACATAAGATGTGTGACAAATTAAATCTCTATATCAAAAATATTACTCTACCTATCTTACTGTCCTCATCTTGTAAGCATAAGTTTATTTTATTTTACTTTTATTTTTTTTAGAGCATAAGGTTTAGACACATATTACTAGAATTTGAGTTATATATGAGTTTTGATATGTGGCTAATCTTACGCCACGTATCCCATTGAGCAGCTAACATAATTGTTTGTTTTGAATTTTTTATCATACTTAAGACTATAACTCAATTCTTAAACTATAAAAATAAAAGCCTAAATGACTAATCACGAAACTTGAAAAACAAAAAATAAAATAAAAAAATGTCGTGCCCCATTCAATGCGCAGTGTAACATAATATGTGTGTATATATAGAGAGTTTTGTTATGCTACTAGACTTACGCTACACATCCTGTCCATGCCTAAAATAAATATTTTTTTAATTTAAATTTTTTTATGCATAACAATATAATCTAATCCCTAAATCCTAAATGACATATCCACAAACTAAAAAAAAAAAAAAATCAGCGCTCTCGCTTCCTCAATTGCGTCGCACGACTAAGTGGGCATCTGAAAGTGATTTAGACACTCATATTCCAAATCACTAGAGGTGGCCAGATCACTTCCAGACAGCTCGACTCACTCAATCACACAACACAATCACAAAAGCGAGGTTCGCTACATATCAAAATTATACACACCCATGGAAGAGATACACTAAGCGATGACATTGTGCGCACCCAAATAGCTCTTGAATATCTGATGGAAAAAAAGAAAAATAAAATAAAATAAAATAAAAAGCTCTTGATTTTTAAATTTTTTGTTTGATTTTTTTAAGCAACTGGTAATGCCAATCTGGTTTTGTTTTTAGGATTTAGAAATTCAATTATAATATTAAGTACAAAAAAATAATTCAAAACGAAAAAAATTAAGTGCACATGAGGTATGCGGCATAAGGGATACGACATATCAAATCCCTATAAATATATATAACTAATATCTTACGAGTCTATTTGACGTATGACTGTGTGCGCTCAAGGAGCATGTATTGAATACAGGTGCCTTTATTGAATTCAGGCGTCTGTATTCAACCAGGCACCTGAATTCCTTTATAGATTGTCTTGTTTTTTTTAAATATTTTGGGATATATTATATATATATTTAGAATTTAGGATTTTAAGATTTGGAAGTTAGGTTATAATAGATTAAGTCAATAAATTTTTTTTCTAGAGTTCAGTTTTCCCACTTGGGTTATAGTATTCAAGATAATAAATTTTAGATGCTCACAGAATATATTATATATGTTTAGTGTTTAAGATTTTAAGATTTAAAAGTTGGATTTTAGTGGATTTAAACTAATAAACATTTTTTTTAGAGTTTAGTCTTCCCTCTTAGGTTATAATGTTCAAAATTAAAAAATTTTGATATTCACATATATATCATATGTATTTAGGATTTTATATGTAAAAAATATTAATTTTTAAAAAAAAATAAAAAAAAGTTTTTCGGAAGAAAAGCAAAACTCTCAGGCGCTTGGATGAATTCCAAGAGCCACGACAACTGTACCGCATAGACTCATAAGGTAATGTCGCGCAGTAAATCACTTCGATATATATATATATATATATATATATATATATTGTTAGAGTTTGGTGACCCAAATTCTGTTTAATCCGTTAATATTTATTAGATGTTTTCTTATTAATATGTTAATTAACAGATTCTTTATAAATCTGTTAATTAACAGTTTCGTTATTAATTTTTTATTTGACTAAGTATTTTAAGGCCCCTATAAATTGTGTATCTCATAGACAAGTTGGATCAATCAATGAAGAAAGTTATTTGGTTATCTCTTCTTTCTTTTTCTCTACCTCTCTTCTCTCTCTACTTCTCTTTACTTTATTATACGAGAGTTGTCGTTTTTCCGTCGTAATTTCATTTCAGTGGTATACCTAGGCGAAGCATAGTAGTGCACTGGCGCACATCTTATGCTGCACACCCTGTGAGTACTTTATTTTTTTTTTTTTGATATTTTTTTTATAACGTAAGATGGTCGACATATCAAAATTATATGAATTGTTAATATGCACACCTCGTTTGTCACGACGATAGGTGACTGAGTGGGATTTTGATGCTCGAATCACTTCTAGAAGCCTTGCGTTCTCGAAATTGACTCGAGGTGCCTGGAAGTGATCCAAGCACTTGGATTCCCACTCAGTCACCCATGCATCGCATACAAACGGGATGTGCAAGCTAATACCTCTCTCTCTCTCTCTTCTCTCTCTCTCTCTCTCTCTAAGTCATATTTAAACAAAGATAGACATGATAGGACATTTAAACTGAAGAAAAACAATTGTCAATATATAACTTCTTTTACCTGTAATAAATCAGGATATTTATTTTCTATATATCCGAATAGAAAAAACTTATATATAAGAGGGGCTAAATTAATCTCTTATACTAATCTGAACTTAATCGAAATACAAGAGGATGTGTTTGATACTTCTTCTATCTACACTATTCTTTCTATAGAGTTTACAAAAGAAATACCTACCTCTTCTGATTATAGACTTATCAATTCATTCCTAGATACCCCATATATCTTGGCAGAAGAATATGGAATCTTTAGTGATACATTCAAGCTAGAAATTAAGAACTTGATAGAACAATGGGAAGATTTGGTCCTAGATAATATAAATCTTATGTTTACACATTCTACACTATAGAATATTCACATGATAGGCCCCTGAATGTCTATTTTAATTTGGTGACAGACTGACTTAATTTTTAAATTTATCCATATTAGAGGAGAGTTGTCAAAGGTACAAATGGCAAAAGTTTCTTCTTCAAGATCCTGGGCCAAGATATCGCCCAACTTCTTAGGAAAGTATTTTATATAGTCCAAATCAAGGACTCAAAATTTAGGTAGAAATCCATAGTCCATCAAAGTAAAGGGGGTAATTAATTTTCTTTTGAATTTATGCAGAATAAATTTGTAATAATCAATGTTTCCTTTTCTGAAAGACTAAATAAGTGGCATGGACAACCATAACTCATAATTACTATTTACAAAATTGTTCATAATTACTCTTCACAAGTAACAACACAGAGCCAATGTATACAATTAGTTGCCCAATGACAATATTGATAATCTTCTCATCGCTATTAACGTTATTAACCAACATTTTTTTTCCATGAAATTGGAAAACATAAAACGAATCCAATACCTCAAACCAATGTATACTAATTTGCTTAGGCATTATTGGTTCGAGCAGTTCTGGATTAGACCATCTTCCCATAGGTTTGAGTTAAAAAAATGAAAGAAAAAAAAATATAAGAGGGCCTGAATACATTTGTATTCAGGCCCTCTTTGGGCCTGAATACAAATGTATTCAGGCCCTCCTTTCGGTTTTTTCCTTATGTGTTTTAGCGCTGATTCCATATTATATTATTTTAAAATAAAAAGTCTGAAAAAGCCTGTGCAGACATCTTGGAATTTGTTACTGAGAAAGAAAAAGAAAGACAGTAATTAATGGGAGGGGTATAAGAGGAAGTTCACTAAAATCAGTGTGCCTTTTGGTAAAGATGAAACCATGGTATGCCTTTTGATAAATACCAATTCTTAGGTACGCCCTTTGATAAATTACCGTTAATATTAAGACTCAATCTCTATTTTTTTTACTTAAAATGTCACCAACCTTATGTCGTACACCTATAACAACATAATTTTTTTACTTAATATTATAACTCAATCCATAAACTCTAAAAATAAAATTTTAAAAGGCTTAATCATAAATAAATAAATAAATAAAAATGGACAACACGTAGCTGCACACAGGCATGCATTGTGCATTGCCCAAGATATCTTTGTCGTATATGAGATTTGATATATCACACATCCTACGTCGTATATTCGTGAGCACTTAAATTTTTTATTATAATTTTTTTAAATATTTAATACTATAACTTAATCTATAAAATTTAAAGACATTTTAAAAAGTTTAACCATATGTAAAAAAATTAAACAAAAAAATTGGGCAATACACAAGCGTATACTACACGTTGCCTAAGATATCTTCATCCGTATATATATATATATATATATATATATATATATATAATCAATTTTTATTTATTATTAAAAATATTACTAAAGGTAAGAAGACAAAAGGTAAACATGATTACCAGAGTAATAGACGAGGAAGAAAGGATTGACTGCGGCTTCCACGAACCAGGATTGAATGCAAAAGTTGGACACGCGCCTGGGCTACGAAGCAATAGAAATAATTAAAATTGCTCAGTCATATGTTTCAAGCATTCTTTTGAGGGGAAAACAAGGGTACACGATTCCAGTTTACCTGAGTGATCATATTCGCGAAACACGTGGGATTAGTTTGAACGGGGGATCGAGTAGCGAAAGAAAAGGTTGCGATGACTCAGCTTGCCTAAAATTCAATTAAAGATCACATGGAAGGCACCAACTTGGTCTCTCACATACAGAGTCACTGATTGAGTGCACGCAGCATCCACGCCCAGGGCAGCAAAACTTAAATAGTTTAATCACTTAATGCATAGATTCTTAGAGTGTCTTCTTTTTTAAAATAAAAAATATTTACAAAACACACGGAGATCTGTGCTTACTACCTAAGTACCGTCTATAAATCATGGTTACTGACTGAATTTGAGCGCGTTCCACCTACCCTTTTACTAGTTTTCTGCTTCTGATTGAATCCTCACGTGCTGCTTGCAGGAATTTGCTAGTAGCCAAAGATCAAAGTGGCAGCACCGTTTTAATGCCAAGGGCTGGCAGTCTCCTTTCCTGTTTTCGTTAAGCACGGTAAGCATCCATTAATCTAGAATGAACATTGAAGCTGATGTGGTGCATGCAGCCAATGCGTCCAAATAATGCTAGCAGAGAGCCACCAAAATCTTTTTATTGGCATGCCCAAATCTAATAATTCACTGCGACCACCACTCCGTCCCCTTAAAAGGAAAACCAGCCTGGTTTCTGAGCTCCATCCCAATCCAACGACTGCCCCCCTTCTCGCCATGAGAATGAATGCTACCCCTGCTGGTCTTGGCCCCACTCCCTCCTCCCTCCACCACCTCCCTCCACCTTCCATCCCATGACCACCTCCCTTTTTCTGCAGTTGTTGCTACTTTGGTCACGCATTGGACATGAACCTTGGAGGTGTAGTGAGGATGGCTGGGTTAGGAGGAGGAGGAGGAGGAGGAGGAGGAGTAGGCGCTTCCTCAGAGGGTGGCAGCCTTCTGTCTTGTCCCCTGACCAACTCCAGCACGGAAGCCTGCAAGCCGAAGGGGTTGCTTGGGCGTGAAGCCTTTCAGAGGCTGGGGAGGGCTGCTGAGACTCCTTATGAGCACTGTGATTGGAGAGCCCTCAAGATGGCCAGGACTGAGGCAACGGTGACAGAGCCCCATTTTCTTCTCCCTGACGGGGGGCAAATGCTCAGCTTCTCGTCGACTTCCAAGCAGGATAGTTTTGAGCTCAAATGTGATGGGCCTTCTTGCTACTCTACTCCAGCTACATCTTCTCCAAAACCTTACCTTTGGAACCCAGGTAACTTGAACCATCAGATCTCTGAACTGCTGGCCTGTTCAATCGCAGTGTTGATCCCGGTGTTATTCTTCTGCCTTGTTCAGTTAAAAAAAAATGGTGTTTTTTTTTTTTGCTCCTTCCTGGTGAAATTTTGCCTCCCATTTCACCAAGGAAACTGAAAGACGGAATAGAATCGAAGTGATAAAAGGGCAGATGGCAAATCTAAAGCGGGAGGGAAAGAGAAGAATATACATGATTGATTTGATGGTCTTGCAGCTTGCTTGTGGTTCTTCGTGCCCATCTTTCATGCCCTCTCTGCCTTGCCGCTTCTTCTCATGCCATATCCTCGGGTTTTTGGCTTGCTTGAACCGTAACCTGTTCCTTCTTTTTGTTGTCACAGGTCCATTTTCTGGGAGCCATGACGTGAATATGAATGGAGTTTTGGCAAGAGTAAGAAGGCCCTTCACTCCATCGCAGTGGTTGGAGCTAGAACACCAGGTCTTGGTTTACAAATACATTGATGCAAGAGTAGCTATACCACCAAGTCTACTCACGCCTATCAGTAGAAGCCTCGGCTCTTCTGCATTCCCTCACTTCTCACCTGGATCTTTTGGTTCAAGTGCATGTAAGGATCTCGAACTTTTTCATCATCATGTTGTATAATATCTTGGAGGCCTTGCTCAGGTCAATAAAGTTGGTGATCCATTTAGCTTGTTCCTTAACTTTTCAGTGGGGTGGGGATCATTCTACTCGGGATATGCTGGAAATGCTGATCCAGAGCCTGGTAGATGCCGGCGAACTGATGGAAAAAAATGGCGGTGCTCGAGGGATGCAGTTGCCGACCAGAAGTACTGTGAGCGTCATATGAACCGCGGCCGCCACCGTTCAAGAAAGCATGTGGAAGGCCAATCTGGCCATGCCGCGGAAGCGAAGCCTGCTGTTACACCTTCACAGCTAGCTACAGCAGTCTCTGGTGGTGGTGGATCGTCCAGCGTTGCACAAACACCGAGTAAATTCACCAAGTCCACCGTTGGTGATGCATGCCCTGCACCATTCAACATGTATGGACGACTACTAGCTTTTGTTTGCTCTTCTTACCAATTGATTTCCTCCAGGGAGATGCATTTCTGAGGCTGACAAGTAGTTTCAGTTCTTTGTAAAATGAATTGTTTAAGTGTCATCAGCTGCCTCTTCTCGCTTATTGCTGATCCAATTGTGTGCAGGATGTCGCTGAGCAAAGAAAAGGCAACTGAGAAAGGACAAGATCTTGTGAGTCTTTCTACTAAGCCAAAGTCAGTGGCATCAATGGATATCACAGAACAACTCAATGCAGATTTGCAACCTGTTTCCACATGTAGTCGTTTCAATTCATGTAGTTCTTTCTCTGATAACAACCTTTGCCCCACTCTGAAGCTTGAAGCCCTACATCCCCAACCCTATTCTCTTCACCACTTTATTGATGACTGGCCCAAAACCCATTCTGATCAATCAACTGTTACATGGCCTGAGATCGAAGACTTGCAATCTGAAAGAACTCAACTCTCCATGTCAATACCCATGGCTTCATCAAAATTTGCATCCTCTGCTTCACCGAACAACAAAAATGTTACATTCTCACCCCTTAAGCTGTCCCGGGAATATGATCTTGCTCGTGAGGATTCACAGATGTGCATGTTGAATGAAGTGCACCAAAGGAAAGCAAGTTGGATACCAATCCACTGGGAAGTCTCCATGGGTGGACCACTGGGCGAGGCCCTTACAAACACCAACAGCAAGCTGAAGGATCAAAGCAAGAACTCATCATCATCACTACACCTCATGAATGAAGGCTGGGACATGGGCACCCAGATGGATTCCTCTCCGTCGGGTGTTCTGCAAAGAACCTCATTTGGCTCCCTTAGCAGCAGCACAGGGAGTAGCCCAAGGGCAGAGAACAAAAAGACTAACCGAAGCACTGGGAGTTTGTGTGATGAATTGTTGGCCCATCCTTTGTAGGTCCTTCTGACTGTCGCTTTACTGTAAGATCTCAATTTGAGCTGCAATTCTGCTAGGTGAGCAGTGGAGGTAGGAAATTACAAATGCAGTGTTTTCTTAAATGCATCATGGAAGTTGATAAGGCGTGAAAAACTTGATTTGGTTATGTGGTAAAAAAAAATTATGTTTACTTTCCCTCACCTTCTAGTTTGTCTACTGTGTTTCTTGTTGGTGAAGTAAATTTGGATGACTCCAAGATTTGCATTTTATAAAACTGGAGCCAGGCTAATTAGCTTGTAATATTGGCGGATCTATAATTTGATTAGTAGTGCCGTGTGAAACTTAAAAACCTTATTAAAGGGATTGCACTATTTGTAGTTTATGCAAACCTTTTGTTTTACAAGAACTGGAAGCCAGTTCCAGCAAACGAGTTATTGATGGTTGAAGCAACGATAAGTTGACGGTGATCTGGTAAACAAACAAAACCAGGGAATGCATCTTGAAAGAGAGCAGAATCCATATTTACTAGGAACACTAAATCATGCAAAACAGTATGCTATAGAACTTGAGTATGATGTTTGAACCCAGAACTTACTACCTGTACCATTAGTTGGCAGCACTATTGAAGGGTCCATGCATAGTGAGAATTAGTGCAAACGATGTGTTCATTTTCAGCGGGACAATGCAAAAACTGGATGCATTTAGTGGCCACAATAGATGTCTCTGCTGTTCAAATTTGAAAATGCACCTCATCTATTGTTCGTGATACGTCGCTGTATAGTGACAGGCTCTGGCACAAAATTTGTGTTGGAGCAGTGGAGAACAGGGAGCCAAATCTGGAGGCAATTTATGGTCCAACTGTAGAAATAAACAGTGGGCTCACCATAATTGTAGCTTCTTCTCATGCTGCGCTTCAACTTAATTGAGTAACCACCAAGTTGCTCCATGTCCAGAGAGAAATAATTCTCTTTGTACAATTTTTTTTAAAAAAAATGGTCCCACGCCATGTGATGTAGGAAATTTTTTACCTACAGAAAAGAGTTTGAAACATACATAGTGGTAAAGGCTGAAACATTATGGTATTTACTACAAGAGGGAGACATTCACGTAATTGTTTAACTAGAAAGCAGAGGGTGAATGTTAAGAACTTACCTGAACGCAGAGATATTTCCTGCTGTCTGCATATAATGCTGAGTAGGGATCATTCAAATGAACCATTCAATGATGGAATTCAAAACTTGGCCATTCGAAAAAAAAATTAAGTGATGGGCTGAATTTGAATGAATGCAAGGCTAAAGAGCAAAGTATCATGAGCAAAACAGAATTGTAAATGGTGAAGTGAGTTTGGAATAAATGCACATTAATTTGTAATTATTGAAATCCAATTTGATGTCCAAAACAAAGAGAAACATGCACCAACATTAACATAGGGAATGCATGGAAAGACCTTAACAAAAATAGGGGAACACTTCATCCATAAGCCAAAAAACCATTCAGACTGAAGTAAAGATGCCTCTTGCTACTTAGCCATCACACGGAATTTTAAGAGCTTTCATTTTCTCAGACATTTCCTTTAATTTGGTGTGGAGAGATACTTGTAACCCTGTCTTTTCTACAAATGCCAAGCTAAACCGTTGAATGTCCTTTTTAAGTTCCTTCATCTTCTGCTTTTCTCCATTCAATTTGTCAAGCAACTCCTCTTTTTCAGCTCTGATCTGCTCGTTCTCTTGTCTGGACAAGGAGAGAGCACCAAATAGAGAAAAGTTTTCCTCATTGAATAGGGTGCATTCAGTTTCCATGATGTTATACTTTTCCCTTAGTGCTTCTAGTTGTTGTTTAATGAAGTCACATTCAGTTGCCAAACAATGACATCTTTTACTGCCTGCGTCTTCATTCAATACATGTTCCTTCAGGAAAAATTCAATTATTCAGAATGCGTATTCACATAAAAAATTGAAACTTTCTGTTCTGTTTAAACAAAAAATAAAATTAAAAAAAAAGCATACACCTAAGGATGATAGTTATACAAGGATGATTCATGAATATATAGGCAACTAATACATTTTCAGCAACCAATTAATTGTCTCTATATGGATAATTTGGCAAAAAAAAAATACATGTTATGAATTCTTAAACTTGAAATATCTATTCCAACTTATAAATAATGCTGAAAATATTTCTGTTTTAGTTAGAACTGAATTTTTGTTAAAAATTCAAATATCTGAGCCTCATGATTAACAAACTGTTTAAAACCTTTCCTATATTTAGTTATCTTTGTATTTTATATTGAGAACTCAATTTCGAGCTTAAATACCAAAAATATTTCCATTTTTAATTAATTGCGAATTTAAATTATGAAACGCATTTAATACAATTTCAAAATTATCTAGAAAAATTTATTTGTTTCTAAAAGTTGACCTTCAGATTTAGAAAACCTTTGACTACCACAAATATAATTTTTTTTTACAACAGTTCAATTTTGACACAACACATTAAACATAAGCTAGTTAGCCTAAATGTAAAAGACAAGAGTAAGGAAAAATGTCAACTTACATGTGGCATATCAAATGATGGCAATGGCTGGCATTTTATATCCGGTGTCAATTGAAGAGTATCAAGATCAGTGATACAACCTTTGTTTAATTGCATCCAGAGATCCTCATCGGCTGTGTTGCCAAAAGCTTCAAGGGTAGGGCTTGAATCAAGTTCCATGAAGTAGCTTGGCCGTTTCATGACAAAATCATCTCCCACTGTTTTAAAATTGGGAGTTCTGAGTACATTATGTTTTGACACACTTGCATTATCATGCATGGTTACTGAGCTTTTTATTGGCTGCAGAAGTTCAGATGTGAAGTTGATCAGTGTCAATCTACTGAGTCATCAATTCAACAGGTGCTGAGCAATATTTAGTAGATTAATCTGATTACCTGAATTGAAACTGAAGCATAGTCTGAAGTAGAGAGGGTGCTAAGATCTTCTAGCTTCTTTTGCTGATCCTTTATGCAAAGTTCTAATGCTGCACGTCTTTTTCTTTCTTCCTCTAGTTCCATTGCAAGTTTTTCACGTTCTAATTGAGACTGGTGGGAATGAATTACGAAATAAGATTGATATAGCTAAAACAATGAAAATCACACTTCCAATAGAAATTTAAAGTTATTAAACACATTTTGTGGTTGACAAAACCTTCATACCTTGTGCATATCATTCCGTTGCTTCAAGATGACTTGTTCCAATACTTCTGAATGAGAACCCTGAATATATAATGTACGAACTATATGTTTGGAGCATTTTGATAATCACTAATATAAATGAATAGGACCTGTAGTTTTTCCCGTAATTCTTCAATCTCTTGCTTTTGACGTTTCAGTAGAGCAGCGTCCGTTAAAATCTATAAGACCAAAAGTACTTAGCAACAAAAACATCTAACAAGGACTACAAAGGTGTACAACATAATTCCTCAAATATGCTTCATATTGTGATTGGCCTACAAGTTTAACTTGATTCCACAAACATGTAGCTAGCTAATGCTTTCCCATAAGAAAAAATCTATACAAAAAACATGAACTTTATTAGTTTATTATTCATCCTAATGCTTTCCCATACAATTAGCCCATTCAAACAGTTTGAACAAATATGAGATTTGAAGTTGCTAGCTTCTAGCTATCAACAGGTAGTTGATCAAACCAAAACTCAAAGACCAACCTCATTCACTTGGACACAATTTGTGATTCGCTTGGCTCTGCTTGCGAATTGAAGTGTCCCTCTACTTTCCTCTATGTGAACCTGCAAGTTATCAATTATAAACCAATGATATACAGGAAAATTAAGAACTTCAGAAAAGTTGTATTTGGAACTACCTCTTCTGGTGCAACTGTACAAATTATAGAAGTTTTTGAGTTACCACCAAGAGCCGGTTGAAGAATGCGGGTCAACTTACTATCACGATATGGAATGTGCCCCCTGTACAATTAAATAGTCATCTTAGACACCAGTTAAACTCATCAGTAACATTTGTATGTTCCATTAATTAGATTATTTGATACTTAAAACTGAATCAATTTCATATTAGGAATATAATCGTGTATAAACCTTATTACGACGAGTTACTAAATGAAAATAGTGAAGTTTTCAAGAAAACATTGAGACATTAGTCTATGTTATCAAGCAATGCTTATTCTTTTAGGTATAGAGCTAGTAACTTGAGCAGGACAGTAAGGGTTGTTGCCAATGGGTTTGAAACCTATCTTCATTGAAACAGGGCTTGCTATATATAAATTGTCTATATTTCTAAACAAATTTTGTAAAGATACTAAATATCTTTTTTTTGTATTATGAGTATAAACTATAGAATCATGACATGTGATGTAGCATCATAAGAAATCAAAGACAACTCAAATTTCACAATCCAGTTTCTGTTATGATGAAATAGGGGAACAATCAACTACTTAGAAGTTGGAGTACCTTTGTTTTCCACTCTCACTGAGTTTGTTGATCACATTACCAAGAATCATTAAGCTCTTATTAATGTGTTTCCCCTCCTTCAGTCTAGCTCCTCCTGCGCCTGTTTTAGCAATCCTCTCTGAGCCAGCTAAATCTACCAAGTTCTGTAAAAGTAAAGCATAAGTTTGCTTTTGAGGTGATTGCATGATTTTGCAGCTGAAATAAAAGAAGAAACACACCAGAACTGATACACGAATAGCATCTGCATTTGATACATCTCCAGATTCCATGGAATCTCTTGCACTGCTCTCAATAACCTAACAGGATTTCATTTTTAATAAACTAAGGACGGGGCGTAATATTGACCGACAAAATGACATAATAGAAGCACAAACTTTAAGTTCCATACCATCCTAAATATAGTATGTGATCTGCTGCTCCGAGCATTCATGTTAGTTTCACCGAAATGCCTATTTTCTGCAACCAAAATATGATATTCACACACAAAAGCATATAAATTATTGATTTAATTTAGACACAACTCATTTTATAAACCTTCTCCGAGTTTGAGTAGTTCAATCACTTGTTCAGAACTGTTCACAATTTCCTCTCGTAGACCTGCCACGTAGATTCCTCGCTGAACTCAGAATGGGAAAGGTTTTAGCAGACAAATAGGCATTTATATGCTGAATATCTCTTATGAAGCAAGTCTACCTCCAGGCTTTCATGAATTGGGAGTTTCTGGTTTCCCAGCGTCAGTAGATCATTAATCTCTTCATTGTAAATCTCCATATATGAGACCCTAATCAAGAACTCACGGTCCGTAGTCTATTTTCCCAGCAAAAGCATCACATTTACTTAATTTTCCTCAAAATTAAACTTAACCTAACCGAGAAACAAATCGAATCACATACCATCTCGATTGTACTAAATACATCCTTGACGGCAAGAGGGATGATTCCGGGATCCTCTTCCGAGCCATTCATGGTGAAAGTTTTTCCGCTGCTCGTCTGCCCATAAGCGAAAGCAGTCCCTGCAAGCTAAAATGATGAATCGCCAGTACTGGCGGCAGAACGAAGACAACTGAACTCACCGTTGAACCCATTGATGGCGGCTCGGATGATGGATTTGATGAGGGGATCATAAACCATCGTGTTGCTATAGCTCTGATCGAAGACATAATCTGATTGGAGGAAAAAAAATTAATAATCATAAAGAAAAATCAGGCGAAATCGGAGACGACGGAAGAAGAAGCGATGGAGCTGAGAGAGATTCACCGAACGACAAGGAGACGCCAGAGATCGGAGTTCCAAGGGGCCAGTGAAGCGAGATGCGATTATCTTCGACCTTCCAAATCCCATCGGAGGAACGATCGACGGCGGTCGGGGTTGGGGGGCGGAAGCGGACGGCGACGGAGATCTTCTCCATAGGCAATCGAGATCCTTCTCTTGCCTCACTGTCAGCAGTGACAGAAGGCTCCCAGTCCCAGGGTTTCAGCGGGGAGAACGTTTGAACTACTTCGCTCTAGATTAGAGTTCGATTGGGCCCATATATAGTTGTATAGGCTTATGACCCAATAAAATGGAAGCCCGAGCTCAGCTGAAACATAGCAAAAGTTTAAAGGTGCTTTTAATTAGCAAAATTATCAAAAAAGCCCTCATATTTCCAAATTTTTCTCACTTTTATCACCGTTCCTGCCTGGCGTTGCGTTGACCATCGTAAAAACCCAAAGACTGTCAACAGAGGCTCGAACTCCGGCAAGAGGAGGACGTTGCCGGATTTGATAATTTGCAAATATAATGATTGGGGGTAAATAAGGGTTCAGGATTCTTGATTCGGTCAATATAAAATTTGTGTAGAAACTTTCTGGACTCGGTCAACCTAGATTCGAGTCCCTTCGAATCTTACCGGCCCTCGGGATGTGTGGGCCAGAATGACCTCCAAATAGGTCGGCTAAACTTGAAGGAGCTCGAAATTAATCAGAAAGACTTTACCAAATCCAACGAAATTTAAGCCGAATCTAATGAAGTTAAACCGAGACAGTGAAAGGTTTGATCCTGCGGATTGATGAATTCAAATTCGAGTGTGATAGAGCAAGGGATCTATCCGTTGAGGTGCAAGGCATCAGTTATCACGAAATAGACTTATAATTAATATATAAGTATTATCATCCTGAGATTTAAGAATTAAAATCTGATAAAGTCAGTATAACCATTTTTTATACGTGCTAGCTACAGCATCTGAGATTGTAATCCTCATGATTTACTTCCTTCGTGTTAGCCCTGAAACAGATTGACAAGGACACTTAAGATGAACAAATCGTCTTTTATCACCTTAAAATGAAAGGTATCAAATTAATAAATTAATGGGTTATTTAGAC
>JAGFNQ010003576.1:538545-566666 GCA_024364735.1 Boesenbergia rotunda
GTCTAAGTACCAACTGACTTAGTGACAAAGATCATCGAAGGGAATATTAGTCACTTGGAGGAAAAAGGGGAGAAAATGGAGAGTTAAAATGACATCAGGATGCCCCAACTTTACCACTTCGACGCTTAAGTAAGATTCAGCAGGAAGGTAGAGAGAAATCTAAAGGAGATTGAACAGTAATGTGTTTTTAGATTAAGGAATAACTCCTCTGTGATTGCGAGTTCCTTTTTATAATGTCATTGATGGATATCTCTCCTCCTTGTGTATTTATGACATATTAATTTTGGATGAGATGTATATCATACCTCAGTAAAGGGGGTATCCCATTGTATCCACGAGTATCATGGGGATGAAGATATGTGAGTGGTACTCCACGTGCTCTGAACTAACATTGTTCTTCATAGAGGGTGGGCCTGTAAAGCCTTTGGGTAACGGGGATTTTGGGTCCTCTTGGTAAAGTCGAAGCCTATCTAAGAAGAGAGTATCAGATCATTGAGGTTTAAATGGACAAGACACATTTAGTCGGTGTGACGGATGCATCCCCGATCAGTCTCATTATCCTAGTGTTGTTGGGGATCGATGCGCCAGCTAGAGAGGGGTGAATAGCCGATCACCCACTTGATTCGCCAGTTCTTCCTACATGTGTTATTACGCAATGAAACACAATACAAACTAAAACTAACAAGGAAGAACACAAAACAATTTAATGTGGTTCGGAGATAAAACTCCTACTTCACGACAGTCCGTAAGGTGGACGATCCTAATCCGTTGGTGGATGACTCCCCGGAAAGCCTCCGGCTAGCTCGTGTCGCTCCTTGTAGGTGGAGAAACCTCACCACAACACTTGCACACACACACTTGAGCTTGGTAGACTACTAATAAACTTTACCCAAGCTTATTTCGTCAACCTTTGCCTAACCAAATCGAGCTCTCTTAAATAAAGCTCGTTGATGTTCCAACCGTTACCAGTCTACTGGTGCCAATATCAGTCGACTGGTCCACCCGAATTTGAACGTTACAACCTAACGTTCGAATCCCAACCGTCACCAGTCGACTGCTCCAAGCAACAGTCGACTGCCCAAACCCTAAACTTAGGATTTCAACCCCAAGTATAGTCACTCAGCACTCGTCCTCGTCTGACCAACCTAGACCTAGCCTTCTAGCCTCCTCTATCAGTCTTGCATCCCTCGGATGTCTCTCCATCCTTCATGTCTTTCCTTTTGGAGCTTCCTTCTGCATCGGTCATTGTTATTGGGTCTTCTTTTGTCAAGATGTCACTTGGACTTTTTTCCTTGGTACCTGTATCCTGCATTCTCATAATACAACATCAAATACAATAATAATCCTAACTTAAACCTTTGCTCAAACATCAAAACCTAAGGTATCAAGATTGCTCCAACAATCTTCCCTTTTTTGATATTTGGCAACCCGTTTAAGTTAGGGAAACAACAAAAAAGTAAATGATCATGCATAAACCATGGAACCTAACCTTAGGCTCCTCCTTTACCTAAACTCCCCCTTGAGTAGGTTTTCCTTGCAAAGGTACTTCTCTCCCTTTACCAACAAATGCTCCCCCTTCACCTAAGCTCCCCCTTGAGCTTGAATTTCTTGCAAAGGTGTGTTGGTTTCCCACTTAAACTGAACACTTCACCCCCTTTGCCACACATCAAAAAGAGCTCAAACAATATTCCAATTATTAGATTCTTTAATCTTAGAAGACGACAAACATTGTGTATTAACCCCCATAAGGTTATACACAAGTCTAGCATCATCAAGTCACATTTCGACTTTGCTAAAAATAATTTTAGCCTGTATTAGTCGACTGGGATAATTACCAATCGACTGACCTAGTCGAAAACCAACCTCACAGAATTATCAGTCGATTGCCCTCTACATCAGTCGACTGATACCTTGATATCAGTTTATTTCTGCATTTCTGACCCAATTTCAGAAATACATCAGAAATTCCACAAGTCTCTAAAAATTCTCAAATTTTGTGGAGTGATTTGTAATGCCCGTGTCTACTTGAAAAAATATATTTAAAAATGTATATATCTCGGATCCCAAGATTAACACAAAACTCAAAACTATCTAAATAGTTCAATAGAGTCTTGACCTAAAGTCTTAGTTTTGGCTTCTTCTTGATGTATGTGCCCATACCAAACCATAATGCATCCCCAGCATTGGTTTATATGACATCTACGCATCAAAAATCAATTTTCATGCAATATGATCTAAATGTCATATTTTCATGCATAAGACTCAAGCCCAATGTACTAAAACTCAAGGATTGAGACATAAATTCATCTCCAAACTTTTTGGCATACTCTATAGTCTATCTAGACTTCTGGAATAAATCCTCCCAAGATCCATTTACCATGGGTCCTAATTTGACTCTTAGAACTTCCCCTTGAGCTCTTAACCTTAGCCACCTCCCTAGGTGACTTATCCAAGATTACTAAGTTACACCGGTGTACTTCTGATGACCCTTGGCTCTCAACCGTTACCTTCTTAATCTTGGATGTCTTATCCTTGATTGCTCCTCCCTTACCAATGTCTTGTGCCCTTCTAGCATTTGACATTCTTTTGGCCTTGAAAGTACTCAAATTGACATTTTTGGATTTCTGACCATCCAAACGCATATCAAGTCTCTTATGTCCAATAATGAACCTATCTAGGACTCTTTCCATTTCCTCAAGTCTTGCTCTCAAGACTTGATTTTTCAATTCTAGGACTTTTATCCTTGTGTTAACATGTCCACTTTGGACATTTCTAGACCTATCCATCTTCCTAGGCATATGTATTTTTTTTAGGATTAATGCCTTGCTCATTTACTATCTTCCTCTTCTTAGGCATGGTAGTTTGAGTCTTGTTTGATCTAGTCTTGGGTAATGATTTTCTAGGGTTATCTACCTTGTTAACCCTATTCCTATCATTATACCTAAATCCATGATTATGCTTGGGTAAATAATCTACATTATTTTTAACAAACATATAGAAATTTGAAATTGGATTAAATTTTAAATAAAGGATTACCTTCCCTTTTACCTTTGAAGCTCCCTCTTGACTTGAGCTCCTCTTCTTCTCCAGATTCTTCAAATGCCCTAGCTTCTTGAGCTCTCCTTTTCTTGGGCATTTTATGTGGTAGTGCCCCCACTCACTACACGTGAAGCAAATTATATGCTTGCTTTTTATCCTTAGCTTCATCCCTACAACCCTCATTAATTTTTAAATGAACTTTACTGGATTTAGGGTTTGCCTCTTTTACCTTCTTGAGTGAAAGACACCTACTTTTGTAATGCCTCATTTTCCCACACTCAAAGCATTTGATGTGGAATTTCCCACTCTTCTTGGTAGTTGAGGTTGAGGGTTGAGCTTCTAAGATCTCCTCCACCTTAGATTGCTTTTCTTCTTCCTCACTTAAGGATGTGGACGATTCCACTTCCTCCTCCTCTTCGGATGTTGAACTTGATTCAACTTCCGATTGACCTTTCTCCTTCTCTTGGACCAATGAGCCCTTATCCTTAGGCTCTCCAGTCCTTATTCTTGTGTAGAATTCTCATGTAGAGCTATCACCTTTCTCCATAGCTCATAAGAATTCTTGTAATCACCTACATGAGACATAATATAAGGTAATAAGTTTAAAACAATTCACGTTACCTCTTTATCCATCTCTATTTCCTTCTTTTGATCCTTTGTCCAATACCGAGGTCGGAGACGTTTCCCCTTTTTATCCATTGGGACTTCGAACGGAACCTCCAATGCGGTCCAATGGTCATAATCCATTTGGAACCAAGTCTCCAACCACTTCCTCCAATAATTGAAATTGTTTCGATCATATGGAGGTGGGATTTGAGTATCCCATCTTAGTGGATCTTCCGAATCCATCTTCCTCTAGCGCCTTTGCTCTTTTGGCGGTTAGTCCAACAAGAGCGACCCCAGCTCTGATACCAATAGTTGGGGATCGACGTGTCGAATAGAAGGGGTGAATAGCCGATCACCTACTTGATTCGCCAATTCTTCCTACACGTGTTGCGCAACGAAATACAATACAAATTAAAACTAACAAGGAAGAACATAAACCAATTTAACATGATTCGGAGATAAAGCTCCTACTCCATGACAGTCCGTAAGATGGACGATCCTGATCCGTCGGTGGATGACTCCCCGGAAAGCCTCCGGCTAGCTCATGTCGCTCCTTGTGGGTGGAGAAACCTCACGACAACACTTGCACACACACACACCTGAGCTTGGTAGACTACTAATAAGATTTACCCAAGCTTATTTTGCCAACCTTTGCACGACCAAACCGAGCTCTCTTAAATAGATCTCGTTGATGTTCTAATCATTACCAGTCGACTGATGCAAAGACTAGTCGACTGGTCCACCCGAATTCAAACATTACAGTCCAACGCTCGAATTCTATCCGACACCAGTCGATTGCACATATGATCAGTCGATTGTTCTTTCTGTGCCCAACACCAGTCGACTGCTCCAAGTAGCAGTCAACTGCCTAAACCCTAAACCTAGGATTTCAACCCCGAGTACAGTCACTTAGCACTCGTCCTTGCCCGACCAACCTAGACCTAGCCTTCTAGCCTCCTCCATCAGCCTTGCATCCCTCAGATGTCTCTCCATCCTTCACGCCTTGCCTTCTGGAGCTTCCTTCGACCTCGGTCCTTGTTATCGGGTCTTCCTTTGCCAAGATGTCATTTGGACTTTTGTGCTTCATACCTATATCCTGCATTCTTACAATGCAAAATACAATAATAATCCTAACTTAAACTTTACTCAAACATCAAAACCCAAGGTACCTAGATTGCTCCAATAATCTCCCTCTTTTTGATATTTGGGAACCCGTTTAAGTTAGTGAAACAACAACAAAGGAAATGATGATGCATAAATCATGGAACCTAACTTTAGGCTCCACCTTTACCTAAACTCCCCCTTGAGTAAGTTTTCCTTGCAAAGGTATTTCTCCCCCTTTGCCAACAAATGCTCCCCCTTCACCTAAGCTCCCCCTTGAGCTTGAATTTCTTACAAATGTGTGTTGGTTTCCCACTTAAACCCAACAAGAGCAACATCCTTAGGCGGAGAGTGACAGACTGGAGATGATCAGAAAGCATTTGGTCGGTGTGTATTTAATCGAAGTTTAAATACACAAGCCTCCTCTCTAAGTTTAATCGAAGGAGGCGGGAGTACGACTAACTGGATGACTAGTGTGATGGGAATGGTCATGTTCGCGTGGATACATGCAGAGAAGATATCGTTGTAATGATGCTAAGTACATCATGATGTGGTGTGTATTTAATGCGCTACAGCAAGAATTGGGCATGATGTTGTATTTAATGTGGCATAAGACGATCAGCCTGGATTTTAGAATTGGGGTACCAACGGTGTACCTTTCCGAGGTCATGTCGAACAATGTGACTTGACGGGCTGATGGGATTGAGGGATTATTCAGTCATTAATGATTACGGAGACCACCTCGATCAACGCACTAATTAGACAGTGGAGAGGTGATCCTGTCCTTTTGTCTATTAAATTCGATGGTTGTGCTCGACTGACTAATAGAATAAATTAGGCCACTGAAGGAGAAGAGTGTTGTCTTTGCGCATCTACTCCCCTTCGTGTTCAATGAATTTGCATTGCTTCTGACAGTTGCTATAAGTTTTCTTTCATGTCCACTTTGACTTATTTTCTTTCATCCTTTGTCCTTTGTATGACGCGGGCCCACTCACTAAGTCTTCTTTCATGTCCACTTCGACTTATTTTCTTTCATCCTTCGTCCTTTGTATGACGCAAGCCCACTCACTATCTCCTTGGTATGAGGTGGTCCATCTGATCCTCACCAGGAGTTCTAGAGATGAGATGCGGGTGACATTCAACATTTCATTGGAGTACTAGCTTCGGATATCGTATACGGACCAAGTGCCCTACATGCCACAGTCGAACTTCCTTATCTTCTTTCATGGTCAATTAGTTAGTGGCTTCCACTTTTCCATCCAGGAGTCCTTCGTAGAGGTGTCAGGGTATTTCCAAATCCCTTTACACCAGCTACCACCAAATGCCTTTAGTATTCTCTGTGGTATAACCATTGTATTTAGGTTATATCGAATCCCCTTGACTCTCTTGTTTTTCATTATTTTTATTACCCTAAGCGCATGGAGCTTGGGTTCTTCTTTTTCATGGCTTGAAGGGGGTGTCATTTCTTGGATAAATATCCAACATCCCGCAAGGGTTTGAAGGATCAATTTTTTTTTTGTGAAGCCAACTTGTGACCTTCCCAACGTGCTAGCAAGTGGAGTTCCTAGAGCAACCCTCGCTCAGGCGATACAGGAAGCATCCTGAGTGCAAAAGGGTGTTGGAGATCTTGACAAATATGCTTTAATTAGGATAGCTAAAGAAACTGTTGGTGCAGTTTGCACTAACGGTCAAACTCGGGTTTTGATGTATGACAAAGTGGTTAAAGTTAGGGTTGTTAGTGTTTAACCCCTTTACTAAGTGTGCAGGGTTGAAAGACTTAGGACCAGACACCAGGCTGAAGTCCAAGATGGTTGAGTCCTGGCGGGAAGTCCAGTTGGGTCCGCGGGACCTGACAACTGGCTGAAGACCAAGTTGGTTGAGACTTGGCAGGAAGACCAAGGTGGTTGAGCCTTGGCAGGAAGTCCTGGTGGGTCAAGAAGTCAAGTAGAGCTGCACAAGGTAAGTGAGGTAAGTCACTGGAGGAGCGAACCAGTGAGGACGCGTTCCCCTTGAGGGAATATTAGGCGTCGGCTCGACCTAGGGCTCCATTTTGGAGACCCAAAGTCAGAACCAAGACAGCCAAGGCTGTGTAAATTAACTTATTAATTGCTGTTTTGGACTAACCCTGGATGCAGGACCGAAGGACTGTGTTTCTGCAGCTTAGAGAGCCTCAAAGGAGTGAGGCAGTAACTGAGCAGGGCGCCCCGGATGTTTCGGGCGCCCCAGAGTCAACCCAAAGTCAGCAGAGCAAGTAAACGCCCCGACAGCAGCACATTTGGGGGCGCCCCGGATGTTTCGGGCGCCCCGCGCGCGTCGGGCGCCCCGCGTGTCGCGGGCGCCCACTGTGCCACGCCACTGGCAGCTGCAGCAGCTCACCCTCACGAAGAAGATGAAGCCTTGACCGGTCAAACCGGGCGCCCCGCGCGCGTCGGGCGCCCCAGTCAAAGGTGATCCCGAAGAAGCAGAGATCAGCCTTGACCAGAGGGCTCGCCAGATCGAAAGCCACATGGGGGGGCGCCCCGAGCATCCCGGGCGCCCCCAGCCCTATATAAAGGGCCCTCGACCCTCTTCTTCAGAACAACACTTCTTCCAACGCCTCAAAGTTCTTCTACGCTCGCGCATTGCTCCGGAAACGCCTCACTTCGAGCCGACGACGTCCTGCTGCCCCGAAAGAGTCGACCTACTCCGGACGTCGATAAAAAGAAGAACTTAACTTTTTAATACATATTCTTATTGCATCAAATTACTTGAAAGTGTGGGGTTGTCACACTTTCAATTCATTTGTACTCGCCTACTCTATCGGGGTTGACCGATAGAGAGTTTTAGTGGATTGCCCAACGGAAAGGTCCGAGGGACCTGGGCCTTCGAGTAGGAGTCGCCGAAGGCTCCGAACGAAGTAAAAATCGTTCGTGTTTGTGTGTTCGTTTTTCGTTTCTTTCATTTCCGCTGTGCACGCTTTTTAAAGCACTCTAATTTTTTAAAAAAGTCACGTGATTCACCCCCCCTCTCACGTGCATCGATCCTACAAGTGGTATCAGAGCCTGGTACGCTCTGTATCGGTGCAACCACCATAAGAGCCGGGGGAAATCCAGTTTTTTTTCGAGTTTTGGTTTTTCGCTACACTTGATCTAAATTAGGTATTGTTGCCTAGATTTGGATTATTTTTCCGTTCGTTTGATTTTACTCGAATTTGGTGCAACACCATTTCGAGTCACTCTTTCTCTCTCTTCTCCTTTTTCTACCACACTACTAATCCAAGACCTAGTCTTGGGACAAGTTTTTGTGTAGTCTATTTCAGATGGCTCAAGGTGAAGGCTATAGCACTGCCCGCCCTCCCCTCTTTAATGGGGAAGACTTTCCCTACTGGAAGAGAAGGATGGAGGTTTATCTGAAGACCGACATGGATCAGTGGTTTGCAGTTCAAACAGGCTACACACCGCCAATGGATGAGGGAAATAATGCTCCACTGAAGCCCGACAGATGGAACCCAGAGATGAAGAAAAAGGCTCAGACCGAGTTCAAAGCCCAGAACACCCTCCAGTGCGGACTTACCAAAGAGGAACTAAACAGAATTGGACCAACCGACTCAGCAAAGGAGCTATGGGACAAATTAATTGAACTACATGAAGGCACCTCTGATGCCAAGGTAACAAAAAGGGATTTACTTTTAAATAAGTTATTTAATATAAAAATGCAGGAAGGAGAATCTGCAAGCCAACTCCACGCCCGGATCAAGGACATACTGAATGGACTCCACATGATCGGGCACAAACAGGAGAACCGGGACATCATAAGGTATGCGTTAAATGCGTTCCCTAGAAATTCACTATGGGCATCTATTATAGATGCCTATAAAATTTCTAGGAACCTTTCAAAAATTAATCTGGATGAACTATTTTGTGAATTAGAGTTGCATGAGCAAACTAACGCCAAGGTCGAGAAAGGGCTAGCTTTATTTGCAGTTTCACCAAAAGAAGCCAAATCAAAGAGAAAAATTCAAGAAGAAACTGAAGATAAATCAGACTCTGACTCAGATGAAGAAGAACAACTGGTGAACTTGGTAAGAAAAATGTTCACCAGAAGAAAGAACAAATTTTCAAAGAAAGATATTCAAAAGGTAATGAAGCCCTCCAGCACTGAAGGTAAAAGCAAAATGATCTGCTTCGGCTGTAACAGAAAAGGGCACTTCAAACATGAATGCCCTTACAAGAAGGAGAACCAACCCACTAAGAACAAAAAGAAGAAGGCTCTTCAAGCCACGTGGGATGAAAGCTCGGACGATTCCGACGATGAACAACCGAAGAATGCAAGCTACCTCGCACTGATGGCAACCGGACCAGAATCGGACTCGGAACAAGACGAGGATTCCGAATACGAGTCGAGCCAAGAGATCGGACTATTTTCAGACGGCTCTACTAAGGTATATTTAGATTCAGTAAATGAAAAGTTCTTTAAAATTATTTCTGTCTTAAATAAAAAAATGCTTGCATCTGAATCTAGAAATGACCAGCTCCTTAAGGAAAATCAAGACCTTAAGGAGCAATTAATTAATACCAGAACATTAACCGAACAAACTCAAAATCAAAAATTAATTGAGCTTGAAACTGAAAACTCAACCCTAAAGGGCGAAGTCCTAAAACTTAAGGATCTACTAGCAACTTTCACAACCCGATCCAAGAACCTTGACCTTATTCTTGGATCACAAAAGGGCATGTACAACAAATCTGGGATAGGATATAAATCAAGATCGAACCAAAGATCCTTTATCTCCTTTATCCACCCCCGCAAAAATCAACGAAAAGCGTGGGTTCCGAAAGCTTATCTAACAAAACAAGTAGGTCAGAATCAATTTTATGTCCCAAAAAGGGACATCCATTACATTGACCCTAGACATCCAGTCTACAATTTAGGGGGAGGCTCCAAACTAGTTGGCACCTCAAAATCAGCCTTTGCCCAGGTGGGCACTTAGGACTAGCTTCAAAGTTAATTTGACTCTTGTACTATTTAGTAACAGGGTTTTCAATGAGTAAGTTAAAAGTCCAACTTCTTTAAGCGGCTTTGCCTAGAAAATGGTTGTTGCTCCAATAAGGCTTCGGCCAAAGAAGGTCACTGTGCCTCGCCATGGCCTGGAAGCCAATTATTGAAGTGTACTTTTAAATTACTACTTGTTAAATTTGGATCTAACACAAGGTCAAGTTAACTTTTCTAAACAAAATTAAAATCATCTCACAAAATCATAGGACTCCCTTGATTGATGACTTAGACAGAGTGAGATGAATAAGGATAATCAAATTCAAATTAAAATTAAAATTAAAATTAAAATTCAAAAATTAAAATTCAAATTCAAATTCAAATTCAAAATTAAAATTAAAATTAAAATTAAAATTAAAAATTCAAATTCAAATTCAAATTCAAAATTAAAATTAAAATTAAAATTAAAATTAAAATTAAAATTAAAATTAAAATTCAAATTAAAATTAAAATTCAAATTAAATTTCAAAAATTAAAATTAAAATTCAAATTAAAATTCAAATTAAAATTAAAATTAAAATTAAAATTAAAATTCAAATTAAAATTAAAATTCAAATTAAAATTAAAATTCAAATTAAAATTAAAATTAAAATTAAAATTAAAATTAAAATTAAAATTAAAATTAAAATTAAAATTCAAATTAAAATTAAAATTAAAATTAAAATTCAAATTAAATTTAAAATTAAAATTAAAATTCAAATTCAAATTAAAATTAAAATTCAAATTCAAATTCAAATTCAAATTCAAATTCAAATTCAAATTAAAATTAAAATTCAAATTCAAATTCAAATTAAAATTCAAATTCAAATTAAAATTAAAATTAAAATTCAAATTAAAATTCAAATTCAAATTTAAAATTAAAATTCAAATTCAAGCTCATCTCACACAAACGATAGGATCCCTTTGATTGACAATATTAGACTGAGTGAGATGATTAGAGACAATAAAATTTGAAACTTGGGTATTTTAACCTAACCGTTACTTAATTAAATTTTAACCGATAAAATTTTACTTTCTTTTCACCAAATTAAATATTTTAATCGTATTTATAAATTTGAATCTTATTTAAATGTTAAAATTAAACTTTAAAATTCTTAATTAAATCATATTTTAACTTAATCTAAATCTTAATTTTTCACCTAATTAAATCCTTAATTAAAAATTCATCTAATTAAATTTCAACATAAATTAAAAATTAACCTTAATTAAATTCTACTTTAACTTTAACTAAAATTTGCATAATCAAACTTTACTTAAATTAACTTTAATTAAATTAAAATTTAACGTTAATTAAATTTTATATAATTAAAAATCTAACTCTTTACATAATCAAATGTTAATCATTAATTAATTAAACTTGAATCCTTAATAAACTTTAATCCTTAATCAACTTTAATCCTTAATTAATTAGAATTTCAATATTTATTCAGACTCCAATGATTGAATCTTTAATTAAATCTTAACTAACTTTAATTTATTTAAAATTCGACCAAATTAAATTTTAACCCCTAAAATTTTACCTAATTGAACCTCAACCCTTTATTAAAACTTCATTTAAATACCTCTAACTTTAATCCCCAAATAACTAAAGCTTGTAATTAAAATTTTACCTTAATCTTAATTGAAATTCTTAATAATCTTAACCTTAAGTTTAATTAAAAATCTTAATTATTTAAACTTTAATCTTAATCTTAATTAAAATCAAACTTTAACTCTTTATTAAATCTTAATTTAATTTTACCAAAATTGAATCCTAATTAAAATTAAACTTTAATTCTTAATCGTAATTAAAATTAAACTTTAAATATTACTTCAATTAAAATCATAATTAAATTTTAAAACTTTAACTTAATTTTTGATGTTTAATTAAAATTTATCAACCCAACCAACCTTAACCAACTTAACTAAAAACTTTAATTAAACCAAACTTAAATATAATTAACCTAATTAAACTTTAATTAAACCAAACTTAAATCTAATGAATACAAACCTAATTAAACCAAACCTAAAAGCAAACCCACACTAAAGGCTTAATTAAGCCTACACCTAATCCTTAATTAAACCAACTTAACAAAAAAAAAAAAAACTCTTTTGTTTCCTTTTCTCTTTCTGCTTGTTCTTTTACGAAATTACCCCTAAGGACTTATGGAGAATATCGAGTTGAGGGGGAGGGAAAATATTTCTATACATCTTTTTGGCAAATCCCTTATAACATATTTGAAAATAACTGTTTTAAAAATACTATTTTTTAAAGTATTAAAAATAAACAATCCTCTTGAAAATCTCTCTTCAAATACTTTTAAACTATTTTATTAAAATATGTGATTAAAAATAAAAATGCCCTATATCTAAACCTATTTTAAGAGATGCCATACATGTCTTATTTTTACTGTTTTGTTTGAAAAATATTAGGATTATGCTTATAAATAGTTCCTTGCAATTCCTATTTAGCATTGAAAATCCGTATTTTTGGGTCTTGCAAATCTCCTTTTTCAAATTTTACTAATTTTCCTTGATAAACTATTTTCAAATTAACTTTAAAATAAAAACACTTATGTTTTTTGAAAATCCACTATTAGCTTGTTCTTATACTAGAAAGTATCAAAATATTTTGATTGATTTACTTCCAAAAATGATTCTTTTGAAATATTTTTATTTGTAGTTTGGATATCCCTAGGACATAATAGAATGTTTACCTTGAAATTGACAAGGAATTCTAAGGGCTTGTCAAGTTAAGGGGGAGTTCAAACTAACTTGGAAAATTAATTTTAAGAATAGTTTGATCAAGTCTATGATATTACTTTTAAAGTATAACTATTTTCAAAAGAATCTAAGGCATATTCTTGAAAAATTAGTTTTATAAATTGAATAATGGTCTTGAAACTTTTAAAGCTTATTCTTAGAAAATCTTCCTTCTTGTAAGTTAAAGCTCAGTAGCAAAGTTTCTTTTGACTTTGAAAAATATGTATTATTTGGGAAATTTTTATATATTTTCTTTTAAAAAGATTGTCAAGCTTAACTTTGAAAATATTTCTAATTCATTTGAAAAATAATGTTGTTGAAAACTATTTGTTAGTTTTGAAAGCTAAGTTAATTGATTTAGGGGGAGTTCCTTTTTTTTCACTGAGGCTATTTATCTTACTTAATCTATTTTGCCTAAGTCTAGTTTTCCCTATCACTTAGCTTTGGTTTCTACTCCCTTAAACTTGTTATGCCTATTTTTTGATGAATGACAAAGGGGGAGAGTAGGGTAAAGGGTTAGAAAATTGCAAACAACATGCTTATTTCACAGTTAATTAATTCTGCTTTCTTGTATGCTGTAACTTTCATACCTATGCTTATGTTATATTATTTGCATGTTTATGCAAGTTCATATCTGCTGTTTTTTTTTCTAACTTTAACCTGAGTTGTCAATACATCAAAAAGGGGAGATTGTTGGTGCAGTTTGCACTAACGGTCAAACTCGGGTTTTGATGTATGACAAAGTGGTTAAAGTTAGGGTTGTTAGTGTTTAACCCCTTTACTAAGTGTGCAGGGTTGAAAGACTTAGGACCAGACACCAGGCTGAAGTCCAGGATGGTTGAGTCCTGGCGGGAAGTCCAGTTGGGTCCGCGGGACCTGACAACTGGCTGAAGACCAAGTTGGTTGAGACTTGGCAGGAAGACCAAGGTGGTTGAGCCTTGGCAGGAAGTCCTGGTGGGTCAAGAAGTCAAGTAGAGCTGCACAAGGTAAGTGAGGTAAGTCACTGGAGGAGCGAACCAGTGAGGACGCGTTCCCCTTGAGGGAACATTAGGCGTCGGCTCGACCTAGGGCTCCATTTTGGAGACCCAAAGTCAGAACCAAGACAGCCAAGGCTGTGTAAATTAACTTATTAATTGCTGTTTTGGACTAACCCTGGATGCAGGACCGAAGGACTGTGTTTCTGCAGCTCAGAGAGCCTCAAAGGAGTGAGGCAGTAACTGAGCAGGGCGCCCCGGATGTTTCGGGCGCCCCAGAGTCAACCCAAAGTCAGCAGAGCAAGTAAACGCCCCGACAGCAGCACATTTGGGGGCGCCCCGGATGTTTCGGGCGCCCCGCGCGCGTCGGGCGCCCCGCGTGTCGCGGGCGCCCACTGTGCCACGCCACTGGCAGCTGCAGCAGCTCACCCTCGCGAAGAAGATGAAGCCTTGACCGGTCAAACCGGGCGCCCCGCGCGCGTCGGGCGCCCCAGTCAAAGGTGATCCCGAAGAAGCAGAGATCAGCCTTGACCAGAGGGCTCGCCGGATCGAAAGCCACGTGGGGGGGCGCCCCGAGCATCCCGGGCGCCCCCAGCCCTATATAAAGGGCCCTCGACCCTCTTCTTCAGAACAACACTTCTTCCAACGCCTCAAAGTTCTTCTACGCTCGCGCATTGCTCCGGAAACGCCTCACTTCGAGCCGACGACGTCCTGCTGCCCCGAAAGAGTCGACCTACTCCGGACGTCGATAAAAAGAAGAACTTAACTTTTTAATACATATTCTTATTGCATCAAATTACTTGAAAGTGTGGGGTTGTCACACTTTCAATTCATTTGTACTCGCCTACTCTATCGGGGTTGACCGATAGAGAGTTTTAGTGGATTGCCCAACGGAAAGGTCCGAGGGACCTGGGCCTTCGAGTAGGAGTCGCCGAAGGCTCCGAACGAAGTAAAAATCGTTCGTGTTTGTGTGTTCGTTTTTCGTTTCTTTCATTTCCGCTGTGCACGCTTTTTAAAGCACTCTAATTTTTTAAAAAAGTCACGTGATTCACCCCCCCTCTCACGTGCATCGATCCTACAGAAACGACTTTGACTCTGACGGAGACGACTCCTGAGCAACCCAAGAAACGAAGACACCACACTATCTTGAGCTAGGGAGGGGATACAATAGAGGTATTGATGATGCCTTCAGGCACGATTATCATTTTAGAAGAGTCGTCAATCCCATTGGCAACTTCTTCAAGAAGTCCCTAACAATCAAGTAGCCCTGGGCTTTATTCCACAGTAGAGGTGAGCACAACCCAAAGTATTCCGATCGAGAGGACTACCCCACCTCCCCCGATCAGAAAAACTATCACATTTCTATTGGCTTATTTCATCACCCGGGCCCCAACCAGATCAGATTGCTCGAATCCCCTTGATAGGGCTCGAGCCAATGCGCTAGCCTAGGTATGGGAAGGTGGTTACTCTGAGGAATTGAAAATCCTTGATATCATGGAAGTCAATTGCCGCTCGAACACTTCCATCCTCAGGGTGTGTATATGATATTTTGTTAGCTATTTTATAATCGGAGCACTAATCATTTATTTTGTAGCTGTGATCGGAGCACTTGGAGATTAACAATCGAGTGACATATTTAGTGTGACACATTCAATTACTACAACAGTAGGTGGAGAATTTAGTGTTGGTGCAATCAACCTTCAGGATTTTAATGTTTGTTTGACAATATGTTTAATGGACTATAGTTAAGTCAAGATTGATTGGATGACTTGCAAGGGGTGAGAAGTCTTGAAAGGAGTGAATTCCAAGTAAAGGAAAAACTTTAGGAGAGTGAAGCATATGTAGTGAGAAGTCTTGGATGAATGAACTCCAAGAAAAGGGAAACCCCTTAGAGGAGTGGACCCTAGATAGTGAGAAGTATTGGAGGAGTGAACTCCAAGTAAAGAGAAAACTCTAGGGGAGTGAACCCTAGATAGTAAGAAGCCTAAGAGGAGTGAACTTTAAACAAAGGGAAAATCTTATAGAGAAGTAACCCTAGGTAATGAGAAGTCTTGGAAAAGTGAACTCCAAGTGAGTTCTACCGAAATGTTTTTGATCGACCCGTGCGGTCGACCAGACCATCAAATTTTAGTAAACCTAAGTATAGTTTTACCAACATTATTATTATAGCTCTTGTGCTAATTTAGTATTGCAGGAAATGTCTTAGTGAATTAGGCAATTAGGCAAACTTGACTAAATCAATTTCATTGCATTATTGGCTAAGGAAGAGGTAGATGGATTTTCTATGAATTCTCTCAATGCTCATTCTTGTCTCTGCTACTGTGCTTTCAACCTACCGCTACAACTACGCTAGAAGGCCCTCCTTCCACCTAACTAATGCTATAATTCTTGTTATTGGTATATTTATCTTCTATAGTTACATTTACATTCAAGAAGATAGTAGTGCACTACTATCCTCATTTCATTCTTGTATGAGTTTACTTTTCTCTGAAAGGTTTCGAAGAAAAGAGTGATTGCATATTGAAATCGATCAAGGATCATTGTCCTTGGAGTAGTAGTCGCTAGACTACGAACCAAGTAAAATCAAACTGTGTCATTTACTTTTTCTCCACTATTATTATTTTAATTTGGTTTTATGAAACAAGACGAATATAAGAAAAAGTTTTAAACGATCGAGATCCACCCCCTCCCTCTCGACTCCTATGATCTTACAATTGGTATTAGAGTCATGTTACTTTGAAAAAAATTAACCATCTTTCAAGCGTTTTAAAAATCTTTTTCTTTTTCTCTTTAAAAAATCTCTCTCAATAACTCTTTGATTCACCATCTGCAGTTGTTGCCAGGTCACTTGATGCACTTGTTGTTGCTCCAATAAGACTCTCACCGCAGCAACCACTATTCTGTCGAAGTCATCATGGGCTATGGTGATAGCATGACAGGTTTCTTGGTATCACCCATCTGAGTAGGAAGCCCCGTTGATGGTAATCACTGGAATTTCAAGGAGAGGGAGATTGTCGGAGGGAGTATCTGTCACCTGGAGATAAAAAAGGGAGAAAAGGGAGAGTTAGATTGGTGTTGGGATGTCTTGGCTTTACCACTTCGACGCTTAAATAAGTTTCAGCGGAAAAATAGAGAGAAATCTAAAAGAGATGAATAGTAATATATTTTTAGACATCTCGTTTGTGTTTGCAAGTCCCTTTTTATAATGATGAATCTCTATCTTCTTTGTATATTAATGACGTATTAATTATAGCTAGATGAGGTGTATTGTGAGAATATGGAAAAATATAAGGGTTAAAAACGCAAAGTTTGCGAATTTAGGGGCTATTGTAGGATTTACAAAATTTTGCTGGGTCTAGTTGCAAAAGGCCAATCCTTTATATTTTCTACTCGGGCTGAGTTCGATCGCGAACTCTTTCTCTTCCCCCAAATCTCGCGATCCCTCCTTCACGGTTTCTTCTTCTTCTTCCCTCTTCCTTTCGTCGCCGTCGCGAGGCTACGGCATCGCCTCCGCTTCGACTGGTTGACGGGGCTTCACTGGTCTACGTCGGGCTTCTTCTTGGGTGAGCAGATCGTGGGTTCCGAGCTCGATCGGCCGGCTTCCTCTCGAGCGAGCGCCGATCACACCACTGCCGAAAAACGCGAGAAGGTGAGTCATGCGCCTTTAACCTAGTTTTAATCTCTGGGTTCCATTCTCTCAGTGGATCATGATTCGAATTGGTTTTGAGATTGATTCTTGAAATCTAGGGCACACTCGGTCTATCTTCCTCAGCGGGTTGAGCGGTGGAGTAAAGGGCGCTAAGGGATTGGATTCCGCCGATCTCACACTCAGTGTGTGTTCCTCAGGTAAGGGTGTGTTCATTCGGTATAGATCTTGATCTTCTTTCCCGGTTTTGAGAATGTTTCGGGGATGTGTAGTTCTAGGCGTCGATCTGAGCACTTGGGTTCATTTGGATTCTTAAGGATTTCACGATTTCTGTTGTCTGTGGTCTGTATCAGTTTTTGATCGAAGGAGTAATTGGATCCTTACTTTCGAGGTGTGTTGCCATCTGATCAGTGAAGGAGTGGAAGGTTGGATCTGTTGTGCCTTAATTGGATTTCGATTCTTCCTCCTGGTGCTGGATTACTGAAGAGCAATCAGATTTAGGTTTGGGAATCGATCTCATTGGTTGATTTGGGATTATTTCATTTGATCCGGGAATTAGGTGACCGAAGCTCTGTTCCCGAATGGTATTCGATCTGTGGTTTGCTGGGTTCTGTCGTGAGTATTGGTTTGATGGGTTTTGGATAGTGTCTCTGTTCTTGATCTGTATTATTATTGTTGAGAGTGGTGTTGATTTGGGTTTGTTCTTGTTTTAGGTCTTCTGTTTGAGTGCTGCCATGATCGTGGATAGATGTTTGCGATTTGATTGGATTTGGGTATAGGGAGATGGGTGTTTAATTAGGATTAATTAATTAGAATTGATCCTAATTAAATTAGATGATATATTTGGCTAAGTATCTTATTGGTTGTATAATTAGATAAGTTGTATTTGTTTTGATGCAGGGCATTGATTTTATCCATTCATCGCGGATATTATATTTGGACGGGGGGTTCTCGACGCCTGGACTTCTTCATATCGAGGCGGGTACCTCTTTTTATGCATAGTTGGACATAGTTAGCAGTAAGGATATCTGATATCTTTATCTCTGTGCTCTTGCTTCGGTAGTTGTATCCGTTAGCTTTGTTGGACCTTGGATGGCTATAGAGGGGGGCTGAATGTAGCCAGACACCCACAAGTTGCTCTTTGAAGTTTTCTGCGTGATCATATTAGCAGCGGAAGAAAATGTAGAATAAAGAATAAAGCAGAGAAGGAAACGCAAACCAAACAAACGCTAAGACGGAGATGTACAAGGTTCGGGGATAATTTGCCCCTACTCCTTGGCGTGCCCGTAAGGTGAGCGATCCCTTGATCGTCGGCAGATCAAGCCCCGGTGAACACCGGATAAACTGAAACCTCCTTTCCGGTGGAGAAACCTCTCCACAAGCTGTCTCACAGATGGATACAAATTAAGCTCACGAGACTAAGGAGGAACCTCTCACAAGACAGTAGCAAGAAATCTCAAGAGAGAAGCTACACAAGGAGCTCAACAATCAACAGCGAAACCCACAGCCACACTTGCTTGTTTTCCTGTTCGTTCTTGTTGCCTCCTCTGCTTCTCATCTTCCTGTTAAGCTCCTGCTTCATCGCCAGGCTCCATCAGCATCCCCTGAGCCAGCCTGAACCCACTGACCTCCCTGAGCACTCAGTCCACTGAAGACCCTCCACTCCAGCTGAGTCTCCGTCAGTCGCCAGCTGCTCCAGTTGTCGTTGAAACCTGAGAAGGAGAAACAAACAAACCTGCTCCAAGGAAAGCCTCCCATTGACCCTCCTTGAGTGTTTGAATCACCTGCTATCACTTGCACACTCCAACAGAGGCTTAGCAAATCAATATCAAATGAAATCATCAAATAGCAGAGAATCGGCAATGAAAACAGACGCGATCAGAGCTTCTGACAGCGTATTTGAATTAAAGTTTTGCTCCTGATCGGTCACCAGACCGATCCAGCAGTCTGCTGCACACTCCAGATCGGTCCCCAGACCTATCCAGCAGTCTGCTGTACACTCCAGATCGGTCCCCAGACCAATCAGGCTCCAGCCTGATCGGTCTGAACAGTATCCCTGATCGGTCACCAGACCGATCAGGAGCAGATCAGTAAGGTTCCCAAAACCTACTGGATGCTCCCTGATCGGTCACCGGACCGATCCGGAGCAGAGCAGCAGGGGAACTCAGCTCACTGTGTGCTCCCTGATCGGTCACCAGACCGATCAGTCATCGCTGGATCGGTCACCAGACCGATCCACGAAGGAGCACCGTGCCAACTTCCCTGATCGGTCACCAGACCAATCCAGGTAAGCTCAAATGCACTCTAAGTCACGAGAACAAGCTTCCAGCCCCTCTCTGACTCGTGTCATGCCCAGCTTCACTCACTGGGACTTCAACCTAGCCCTCCAAGCTAGGACATGACTTCACTCACCAGGGTTTCGGTCACCCGGCTTCACTCACCAGGACCCGGCTTCACTCACCGGGATTTTAACCTAGCTTCACTCACTAGGATTTCAATCACCTGGCTTCACTCACCAGGACCCGGCTTCACTCACCGGGATTTCAACCTAGCTTCACTCACTAGGATTTTAATCACCTGGCTTCACTCACCAGGACCCGGCTTCACTCACCGGGATTTCAACCTAGCTTCACTCACTAAGATTTCCATCACCTGACTTCACTTACTAGGACCCGACTAAGATTTCCATCACCTGACTTCACTCACCAGGACCCGGCTTCACTCACCGGGATTTCCATCACCTGGCTTCACTCACCAGGACCCGGCTTCACTCACTGGGATTTCCATCACCTGGCTTCACTCACCAGGACCCGGCTTCACTCACCGGGATTTTCATCACCTGGCTTCACTCACCAGGACCCGGCTTCACTCATCGGGATTTTCATCACCTGGCTTCACTCACCAGGACCCTCCGAGTTAGGAATTTCACCTAACCCTCCAAGCTAGAACTTTTCACCCAACCCTCCAAGTTAGGACTTTTCACCTAGCCCTCCAAGCTAGGACTTTTCACCTAACCCTTCAAGTTGGGACTTTTCACCTAACCCTTCAAGTTGGGACTTTTCACCTAACCCTCCAAGTTGAGACTTTTCACCTAGCCCTCCAAGCTAGGATTTCAATCAACCCGTGCCTAGTCCCCGACCAGGACTTAATCACAATTAGTTCAACCAAACTTAAATCAAACCTTAAATCAGTGTCAACACCAAAACAACAATCGGGTCAGACTGCATTAACAAGCTTTACTGCTTACTATTTCTGTATAGATTGGTGATGCACAGTTTACCTTATACCTTATGCTAGGATTTAGTTATTGGTGCATACCGGTTATCTGGACTACTGCATATCATGTAGATGACAGCATAGATAGATAGTGGATGATGAATGGGATAGTGACATGCATCATTGTTGCACGTAGCATAGGGGATGACCTTTGACTCCCTGGAGGGTGAGCTGGGCCGTCGGACTTGCTACTCGTGTAGGGGCATATGTAGGCGACCTTTGACTCCCCTAGTGGTTGAGATGGGCCGTCAGACCTGCCACATGACCTGTCGTGCAGTCCCGTTGGCGGTCCCCGGCGTTGCAGCAGGTCCCCTACCTATCCGATGATAGCGAGGGACGTTTAGAGCGTTACTTCACCCGATGGCAGGGTACGTTCATGGTCTCCGACCCTACCCATTCGGTCTCGCGTGTACCGCCTCATAGACCGTCTGTTCGTGCAGGGAAGACCAGGTCAGAGCCCTACTCACTCGGTTCGCGCGCTACCGCGACCTAGACCGACTGGCGTCAGGGGTGACCCATGTTGCATCATGAGCATGCTCTGCATCTCTGCACTTGGTTGTGTTTGCTGCACTTGATTGCTGCACTTGGTTGACATGCATACTACCGGGTTTGGATCGACGCAGGTAGGTATATACTTCCTTGTTTCTTATGGTTCAACTCTGCATTTCCTTCTTACTGCATTTATGTTTATTATTGTGGTAGATGGTGGCTTACTGCTAGTATTTCTTCTTGTGCATATCAGACTGTATTCGCTGAGTTCTTAGGACTCACCCCGTTAGCTCTGTTTTTCTCTTTTCAGGATGATCGTCTGGATTGCCCAGCAGCCTGTCCCAGTTCATGTGTCTCCGAGACGATTTCCGCGGTTGTTCTGTGTTTTGGTTGTGGTACATGTTGGTACCCTTTTCTTTTATTCGTTTTGTTTCTTTTCACTTCCGCTGTCATATGTTGTGCTATGTTGTGTCGTCCATTTTACGACAGCATAGTTGTACTTTTGTGTGCCATGGAGGCCTCGATTCCGTTTTGGTTTGGTCGTAAGTCGTACCGGTACGCAGCTTTGTCATCGTTTTCATTTTCGCTTTATATAGTCGCTTGTTCCAGCCCTATAGGCTGCGGTACAAGCAGGCTGAGGTAGTCGTGGTGATCTGGTTTTTAGATTGTCCGCCGGGATGAGGGAGTAGCTGTTCGGTTGGTATCGGGCGAGCGGCTCCTCGGGACGTGACAATTTATTTGGTATCAGAGCCCAGGTTGCGAGATACCTAGTGGTCTTGTGGGTGTTTTCAGATTTTGAGTCGGAGTCGTTTTTCTCGACGGACGTGTTTGGGATGGCGGCGACGGGACATCTCCAGGCGATCAGAGAGAAGTGGTAAGACTTGTTAGTATTTATAAGAATAACTGTATTGATACTGGGTCATATCCGTACAGGTATGCCCCGTCGTATCGAGCTGACTCTGCCCCGTCCATGTGGTGGGCCGCGGCGACCACCACGTAAGACGACTCTGGAGCCTACGGGAGCTGTGACCGTCGGAGCGGAGGCAGGGTCTCCGGGGAGACGACTCGGTGTTGAGCCAGGTTGTCGAGGACGGACTCCTCCAGTTCAGAGACCTCCATCACCGAGAGTCCCTTCACCATTTTTGACAGCAGTCCCTATCGCACCCCCGGTAGTACCCATCATAGCACCACCAGCGATACCCGCTCCAGTACCACTAGTCGAGCAGTCGGCACCACAGCCTCTTCAGTTGGTGCTACAGACCCTGCAGTAGCTGATACAGACGCTGCAGCCTGTACTTCCATCTGCACAGCCGGTGCCATCTTCCGCACCACCAGCGCTTCAGCCGGTTCTGGCCGCACCTCTAGTGGGGCAGGCATCGGGTCCGTCGGGACAGTCAGAGCAGCCAATACCTCCGACAGTGTCGCCAATGATTTCAGATGTATCTCCTGTGGTACCGACGGCCCCTACGGGTCGAGTCATGGACAGATCACGGATTCCAGCATTGGCTGCATCCGTGAAGGGCAGGTTCACACTGTTCCACGGAGGGACCGACCCGGGCGTAGCCCGATCATGGCTTAGCACTTTGGAAGATACCTTCTTATATATGTCCTGCTCCGACTGGGAGAAGGTTGGCTTGGCGGCCTACCACATGCGAGAGCGGGCCACGACATGGTGGACGGCTCAACAGACCATCTTCGGCGAGCAGCCGATTACTTGGGACATGTTCGGAGAGGCCTTCCGATAGAAGTACCTTCCTGCAGCGTACAGATGACCCATCGTCAGGAGTTTCTGCATCTCCAGCAGGGGGATCGGACGGTATTAGAGTACGATGCGGAGTTTAACTGCTTGGCGGAGTATTGCCCCTTGTTAGTCGCAGACGATGGGGAGCGAAGGATGCATTTTATGCGAGGGCTGGCCTCGAATATTCAGCTTCAGCTGTCCACCTGCGACATTACATCGTACCGACAGGTGCTAGAGCGAGCCCTTATCATCGAGTCTACTCAATAGCGACTGTTCGGGGACAAGAAAAAGGACAAGCAACCAGTTTCTGACGCAGCACAGCCTCAGCCACAGCAGACCTCGCGGAAGCGAGGCAGGCAGAGGCAGCCAGGGCAGGATATTTCTGGGGCTACATCCGGGCCTCAGAAATCCGGACGTATGACGGCGAACTCCTCCCAGACTTCTCAGCATGACTGGAGGACCCCCGCTAGACACCGTTGCACGCAGTGTGGCTCCAGGAAGCATGATAGGTCCGAGTGTACTCTAGAGCAGGCAGTGTGCTATTACTGCCAGTTACCGGGACATATGAGCCGTGATTGTGCCCGGAAGGCACAAGATACGACATCCGGAGTTGCATCACAGGGCGAGCGTACTGGTCCGGCATGAGCGCAGCGCGGGGGACGGGGGTCACGGACTTCTTCACGGACTCAGCCGACTGCCACTCCGCCCGTGCATGTGTATTATATGTTCGGGCAGGGCCCCGAGCATACTCATTCATCAACAGTCCCTCAGCACCCCATTGTGCAACCACAGCAGCAGTCTTATACCGGACATCAGCCTGCGGTGTATCTGCCTCATCAGTTGTCTAGAGTTTCTACACCACAGCCTCCATCGGTACCTGCTTTACCCCCACCGCCACCCGAGACAGGTCGGGTGTATGCACTCACCCGAGAGGAGGCTCAGCGAGCTGACGGTTCTGTTTTTCAAGGTACCGTTTCCCTTTATGTACATTCTGCAGAGTTACTTATTGATACTGGTAGTACCTATTCCTTTATATCATGGCTGTTCTTGAGCAATGTCTGTAGGTTACCGACGATTAGGGCGCAGCCTTTGTCTGTGTCCCTACCTTCCGGAGAGGTATTGGAGGTCACTCAGGAGGCCAAGGGGTGTCCTCTGGATTTTGGTGATGTCATCCTTACGGTGGATCTCTCCGTATTGGATATGATCGAGTTTGATATCATCCTTGACATGGATTGGCTGACGACCTCCCATGCCACCATCGATTGCCATTCGAGGGTGGTCACTTTCCAATCTCCTGCCAACCCTCGTGGGATTTCCTTGGCATTCGGGATGATGGTATATCGGTCATCACCGCTCTTCAGGCGCAGAGGCTTCTGTCACAGGGATGCCGGGGATTTCTGATTTCGTTGATCAGTATAGATATCAGTGACAGTCCTCAGATCTTAGATGTTCCTGTGGTCCGAGAGTTTTCTGACGTCTTCCCAGATGAGCTACCAGGGTTGCCTCCCAGGAGGCAAGTGGAGTTTTCTATTGAGCTGATTCTGGGGACAGCGCCGGCATCAAAGGCTCCGTATCGGATGGTACCGAAGGAACTGGACGAGCTGAAGGTTCAGCTCCAGGAGCTATTGGACAGGGGTTTCATCCGACCCAGTGTCTCTCCATGGGGTTCTCCGGTATTATTTATGAAGAAGAAAGATGACTCTATGAGACTTTGCATCGATTATTGGCAGTTGAATGCAGTCACTATTAAGAACAAGTACCCCTTACCACGGATTGATGATCTGTTTGACTAGTTGAGAGATACATCAGTGTACTCAAAGATAGATCTGCGATTAGGTTATCATCAGCTGAGGGTCAGAGATTCTGATATCCAGAAGACAGCTTTTCGTACCCGATACGGGCACTATGAGTTTTTGGTGATGCCATTTGGGCTCACCAACGCGCCTGCAGTGTTCATGGATCTCATGAACTGGGTATTCTTGGAGTACTTAGATCGGTTCGTCATTGTATTTATCGACGACATTTTGATCTATTCTCGTTCGTCAGAGGAGCACGCTCAGCACCTTCGCATCGTTTTAGAGACGCTCCAGCGGGAGCAACTATATGCGAAGTACAGTAAGTGTGCTTTCTGGTTATCTTCCGTGGGTTTTCTCGACCATATTGTGTCCAGCAGAGACAGAAACCCCCAAAAGATTGAGGCTGTCACCGGTTGGGAGCAGCCTAAGTCAGTTCACGAGGTGCGCAGCTTTCTGCGCTTAGCTAGCTATTACCGACGCTTCGTCGAGGGGTTTTCTAGTATTGCCGCACCACTGACACGCCTGACCAGAAAGGGCGTGAAGTTTGTTTGCACTGAGGCATGCGAGATCAGCTTTCAGGAGCTGAAGCAGCGGCTTGTATCTGCGCCAGTTCTAGTATTGCCTTCCGGAGAGGATGGTTTCACCTTGTATACCGATGCATCTCTTCTTGGACTGGGCGCAGTGCTCATGCAGCATGGACGGGTGATCGCTTATGCTTCTCGGCAGCTGAAGGAGCATGAGAGGAACTACCCCGTTCATGACTTGGAGTTGGTTGCTATTATTTTTGCGCTGAAGATCTGGAGGCATCATCTTTACGGGATCACCTTCGAGATCTTCACGGACCACCGGAGTCTTCAGTATCTCTTCACTCAGCGAGAGCTGAATCTTCGACAGAGGAGATGGATGGAGTTCCTGAAGGACTACGATTGCACCATTGGCTATCATCCTGGGAAAGCCAATGTGGTAGCGGACGCACTGAGTAGGAAGACCAGAGCAGTCTTAGCCTGTCAGCGGGTGATTGTCACAGAGTTGATCCAGAGTTTTTCAGAGCTGGGATTAGAGGAGCGGTCCCAGACAGAAAGGGGTTTGCTGGTGACTATGGTTGCGCAGTCAGCTATCAGGTCCAGGATAAGAGAGGCACAGGCCAGTGACCAGCATCTGCAGTTTCTGGGCAGTCGCATTTCCGCCGGGCAGCCGTCTGACTTTACGCGGGACGATGAGGGCATCCTGTTTTTCCGAGGGAGACTATGTGTGCCGGATGTTAGATGTGTATACTGAAAGACATGCTTCTTTTATATATATGAACATCTTTATTTTGAAAAGAGAATCACAACCACACTAGGTGTCTGTTTATATTAGTACATGCATGAAGTCCAATTACTTTACATTGTAGATAACATGGTGTGTGGTGTCACACGGAAGATCATGTTATCAGTTCCTTGCTTAGTATAAATAGAGGCCCACAACCGAGATGGAATTGGACAACCCATCGGAATGGTTGTAGTGTAATTAGGTGTGGTTGGTCTTGACCATATAATTATACTAGTGTGCTTTGAGTACATTGAGCAAGACCAAAATCCGAGGTTATCCAATTTGTACTGACTCGATAATTGGATAAGACCTCAGACTTTATTATGGAGTACGATCTCTTAATCCCGATATAATAACGGGCATATATTATTAACTATTATTTCTTTAATTTACCAATAGGCGAGATCTATTCTGTTAGATCGATAGACCTGGTAAGTTGGGAGATAATATTAATAATATGATGTGCTGTTGATTATTGACGGAATTCATGTCCTGGTGAGTCGGGTTGATGATGCCCCCTTGATGAGCTCAAAATGTTCATCGTGCTAAACCCTGCAGGTGGATTTGATCCGGCACGATGATAAGGTTGAGTGGTACTAGTCAAGGATCCAAAAGTTAATTAATTTAAATTGTCAGTAATTTAATTAATTAACGGGCATTCGAAATCTTAAACACGGGGGGATGGACGACTTGTAATAAGTGGAGCCCATATGTAAATATGGGGGTTGGTGAGGTAATTCAATGAGGGCCTTTAGTGGAATGGATCCTCATTAATGGACCAGGTCCATTAGCAAGCCAAGATCCAACTCCTCCTCATGGTCCCTATCGTAGCCCTATAAATACCCCATGGTGGCATGGAACCAAGTTGATGATTAATCCAATAGATCACAAGAAATCCTAGCCTCTCCTCTTTCTCTCTCCCTCTCTGCGGCGCCGAACAGAACTGGAGTTTCTTCTCCACGCGTGCATGCAATTAATCCGTTTCGAGGTGATTAATTGCTAAGGCAGAAGATGCCATGCAATTAATCTCCATGGGATTAATTCTTGAGCGGATGGCATGCAGCAGTTGCCATGCAATTAATCTCCGTTGGATTAATTCTTGAGCAGAGGCCATGCAATTAATCTCCATGGGATTAATTGCTCGACGGAGCAGCCTGCTTAAAGGTGGCGTGAGCCATCAGCTTGTTTCGAGAGGCGACAGTGATCTTCTCCACGGCAGCAGCAAAGTCGTTTTTTGCTCACAGCGGCGTCTTCTCCACGGGAGCAAGGTTTTGCTCAAGGTAGCCAAGTTGCTCTCACGCAACTTTGCTTAAGGTAGCAGCCACAACTTTGCTTAAGGTTGTTGAGTTGCGCGCAACTCGGCTTAAGGTAGCAAAGTTGTTTTGCTCAGGCTTCATGCTTATGTTGGAGAAGAAGAGATGCTGCTGAGGAGTAGCTGTGGAGAAGAAGAGTTGCTCGGCCACCGACGGTGGAGGAGAGGAGAAGTAGGGTTTGTGTTTTGAATTATCTTCATCCTAGGAGCGGTCGGCGGCATCCCTTTGGTAAGGGATTGGTTGGCGCAAGGAGAAGGGATCAACTTGGTGACCACGGTTCTTGGGAGATCGTTGCCCACATGACGTCCAAGAGGGGAGGGTCATACGGTAGAAGATCGTAAGGTAACGAAAGGTATATTCTTCCTTGGCTCCTTTCATTCTTATTTGTACCTTATTCAATTGCCTCGTCATTTCATGTTTGTTATTTAATTATTTTGATTGCGAATCATAGTCAATAATTATTTAACTGGACCCCGACCATAAACACAAAAGCTGGCGATCAACTCGTCGCCTTTTCCGCGGTCGAACGGTCGAGCAAATTGCAAGACCAATTTTGGTAATTGGCTAAATTGCAATTTGAATCGTTCGATACGGCACGAGACAGTCGATGGGAAACGACTCTCTATTCAGATTAAATTTTTTAATCCGTAGGCATAGAGAGGTCTCTCGGATTGACCAGGTATCCGCTTAGGAAACCCACCAAGCCATACCCAACACCGGAGTCACACCCAGTCATGGAGGAGTTGTTACAGGAGGCTCATCGTTCGCGGTTCGCTATACACCCCGGCGGTACCCGGATGTATCGTGATTTGAGACGTTCCTATTGGTGGAACAACATGAAGAGGGACATTGCAGATTTTGTTACTCGATGTCTCGTCTGTCAGCAGGTTAAGGCAGAGCACCAGAGACCTACTGGGTTACTTTAGAGGATTCCCATTCCCGAGTGGAAATGAGAACACGTTACGATGGATTTTGTGGTGGGACTGCTAAGGACTAGGAGAGGTCACGATGCGATTTGGGTGATCGTTGATCAATTAACCAAATCGGCACATTTCT
>JAGFNQ010003576.1:578083-632576 GCA_024364735.1 Boesenbergia rotunda
GAATGGTGTGGCGGAAAAGTTGAATAGGACAATCATTAAGAAGGCAAGATGTTTCAGGTTAAATGCACAGCTTAGCAAAGAATTTCTAGGGGGAAATGATTAACATGATATGCTCTCTCATTAATAGATCACCAATGACAGTACTAGAAGACAAAATATCAGAGGTGTTGAGGCAATCTGTGGTTCGAAGTGACCAAGTGTTTTGATGTTTGGGCAAAGGATTTAAGTTAGGTTTACCCTTGTGTTCTTATATGTGTATGTTGAGTGTGTAGGTTGTACAGGTTACACATATGGACTTGGCTGGACGGCCTCGGTACGGTGAAGGGTGGCATGGAAACAAGCTGGAGGCTTGTGTGCACCGGAGGGACCTTGGAGAGCAGGGACGATGAGCTGAGGGACGCGGACTTCGAGGCATGCGTGAAGGATGACATGGAGGCAAGCTGGAGGCTTTCGTGCATCTGAGAGACGGGAGCCGAAGATGAAGAGGGCGCGAAGGCAATAGTCGAGGCTGCGGATGAGGAGTTAGTTGAGTCGTGACGGTACGAGTGTTGTGTGATTGTACTCGGGAAAACCTAAGGTTCGAGTGCGGAGTGGAATGTACTCGAGAAGGGTAACCTTAGGTGAGTGAGTAGACCAGTCGACTGGCCTGGGGGCAATCGACTGATGAAATTCACAGAAGGGTTCTGGGAGACCAGTCGACTGCACTGGGAGCAGTCGATTGGTAGGTAGCTGGTGAGTTGGTTGAAAATTCGAACGTTGGGGTTGTAACGGTCGATTTTCAGTGGGACCAGTCGACTGCCCTGGGAGCAGTCGACTGGTGGCGAGGGTTTCAGCCCGAGTCCTATTTAAAGAGGATTTCGTGGTGGCTTAGATCCTTGACGAAACAAGTTTGGTTAAGACTTGTTAGTAGTCTCTTTATGCTCAGAGTGTGCTTGGTGCTGTGGTGAGGTTTCTCCACCCACAAGGAGCGACAAGAGCTATTCGGAGGTTATCTGGGGAGTGATCCACCGACGAATTCTTGGATTAGTCACCCGTCCGGGGTGGATACCAAGTAAATCTGGTTTGTTGGCGTTGCTTTTCGTTGTTAGTTTTATTCTTTTGTATTTCCGCTTGCGCAACTAACAACGTGGGTACAAGAAGAATCAAAAAATGCTATTCACCCCCTCTAGCGTACGGAATCGATCTAACAATTGGTATCAGAGCGAATGACCGCTCTCATTGGACTAACCGCCGAGGGAGCACACGCTAGAGGAGAAGAACAATGGACGACAAATTCGGGGACGGCATCTACACTCCACCGCCCTACGACCATGAAGACTTCACGTATTGGAAGAAAAGGATCGAGACTTGGTTCGGAATGGAGTGGGAATGTAGAGTTGCGCTTGAAGAGCCCTTCGAGATTCCAAAGGATAAGCACTGGAAGAAGCTTAGGCCTAGATATTGGAATCAAGAACAACAAACACAATCAAAAGTCAATGAGAAGGTAATTAGTATTTGATAAATATTTTACCTAACAATATTTTGAGTTGTGTAGGGGCATACCAAAATGCATATGAATTGTGGAACAAATTGAAAGAATTCCATGAAAACCCTACACGAGTTCACTTGGTGGAAGAACCCGAGAAAGTGAGCTCGATAGCCCAAGAGGAGGAAGAATTAAGTGAAAGATCATCAACCTCCTCAAGAGAAGAAGAGGGAGTGTCAAGTTCAAAAATTGAGGGGGAGGAGAGACCCTCAACCATACTGGAACAAGAGGAAGCATCCACGTCATCCAAGGTTGAAGAGGAAGTCAACCTAGCCTCCACCTCCACCAAAGCAAGTAAAAAGTACCACATTATATGCTTTGGGTGCAATGAAAAGGAGCACTACAAGGACAAGTGCCCGAAAGGTAAAAAGGAAGTACACTCTAAATCCATCTCAATTCAATTAAATGCTAACATGAGGTGTAGGAATGGAGAATCCCAAGAGAAGAAGAGGAGGATTCGATGCTTCACGTGTGGTGAGCTAGGGCACTACCACACCAAGTGTCCAAGGAAGAAAGAGCTCAAGAAAATGGGACACTTGAGGAGATGAGAGAAAGAAGAAAGGAGGAAGCAAAGATCACATCAAGGGGGAACTTCAAGGGTAAGGGAGGTAATTTCTAACCCTAAGTCAAAATTCAATTCAAATTCAAGTTCCTCTATGTATGATAAAAATAATGTTAATTATCCATCCATGCATGCTAGAATTTATGAAAAATACTTAATTGTGCATAATTTTAGATTTAGATACAATGATAGGACTAGGGTTAACCAGGTAGATCATAACCCTAAAAAAAGCAAGCATCATCATGATAAACCTAGAACCTTAGGACCTAAGGACCATGACATTAATCCCAAGAAGGGAAAGAATGTGCCTAGAAAGGAGGGTAGGAATGTCCAAAGTGGACATATGGAATCTAAGGTTAAAGGTTTAGAAAGGGAAAATCAAGCCTTGCCGAAAATCAAGCCTTGAGGGCAAGGCTTGATACATTAGAAAAGACCCTAGAAAGATTCAAGATTGGATCTAAGGGTTTAGATATGATGTTGGGTAGCTTAAAACCCAACTATGATAGATCAGGTTTGGGTTACCAGTCTAGAATTTCCAAGGCCAACAAAAAGAAATATGCTGGGAAGGTATGTGATCATAGCAAAAAGGAGAAGTCCATGGATGGCAAGGGGGTGTCATTCAAAGGGAAAAAGAATGACTTAACCAAGGACAAGGTGTCTAAGGTTAAGAAGGTTAGGTTCGTAGGCCAAAAATCACCGGTGGCACACCGGTGTGGTCTAGTATAGATTGAGTCACCTAGGGAGGTGGCTAGGGCCAAGAGCTCATGGAAGAGCTCTAAAAGCCTTTGGGGTCCATGGTAAATGGATCTCAAGAGAGTTTCTCCTAGGAAATTAGATGGAATATGCCAAAGGGATTGGAAGACTTGGGTAAGCCTTAATCCTAGAGAAGTGGCACATTAAAAGGAGTTTTAGGGAGAAAAAGATGAAAATTGGAGTGCATTTGATCAAATTAGGTTTTAATGTGTGAATACTATATAATTTAATAATAGAAATGAATTATGATCAAATATAAGAAGATACATTGAGGAGGAGTCACAATTAGGACTTTTTGGATAGGCTAAAATGATACACTTTAGAAATAATGGAATTTCGTGCCAATCTTGGGATATGAAGTATATTTGTTTGGAAACATATTTTTTCCAAGTAGATATAAGTTTCACAAATCTCCCTACAAAATTTCAGTTTTTTCGAAGATTTGTAGAATTAACTAGGCATTACTGAAACTTGACTGAAAAACATGAAATTCAGGTATCAGTCGACTGCCCCCCAGGTCTCAACTCAGAAACATTCAGAAATTGCAAATTTTGATTATAGGATATGGCTGTAGATTAAAAGTCTTGATTATGATCTCATATTCCTTGAACGAAGTGTTATCTCATGAGTTAATAAGGCTTTATTGATATTGTGAAAATCAAGGAAGATTGATAATGTTTCCCATATGAATCTAGGATTAATAGATAAACAAGGGAAAAGTTGAGGACAATTCCATGTGTCAGATTATGATGGTTAGACTTAGCAAACACTTGGAATTATAGATAGATTTGAAAAATTGATACAAAATAACCATCCTTAAGGAAATTAAAGGTTATACCAAAAGTCAAGCACACTTGATATTTTCATGAAATCATATTTTTCTAGGATAGGGTATATCCTAACAAGTGTGTTTGCAAATTCTTAGATTGGTTAAAGTTTTGTAGAGTTCTTTTTGGGCACTAAGGGAAAGGTTGCTTGGGGCAATTCTTTGATAGTGTCAAAGGGGGAAGAACTTGAAAGTTAGGTTGGGTAGAACATAACTTGAGTTTATGGTGTTAAGTTGGGTAGAACTTCACCTAGGTAAAATGAAAATTGGGAGAAGGCGTAGGTTATGGGGGAGGTTGCCTCCTTGGTTGCCTTAATTTTCATAGAAAATTTTTGAGTTTTGTGTCAAACTTGGGAATAGTGATAGATACATTATGGAATATATTTTTCCCAAGTAGGTATAGGTACCACAATGTTCTCCATAAAATTTGGAAAATTTTGGAGATTTGTGAAATTTCTAGCGCAATTCTGAAATTGGCCAGAAAAGCTGATATTTTAGAGTACCGGTCGACTGCCCTGGGGGCAGTCGACTGGTCAGGGCTGGTGTGGGTATCCAGCAGCTGACATGTGTCCAAATGAGAGAAACAAGTGTATGGGGGTCTAGTACACGTTGTTTAGGATCATTGGGGATTAAAAGAATAAATAATTGGAATATTATTGGGGTCTTTTGATGTTAGGCAAAGGGGGAGAAGTATTGGGTTTAAGTTGGAAAACCAAACACACCTTTGCGGGAAACCCAAGGTTTAGGAGGAGCTGAGATTAAGGGGAAGCATGATTGCTCCATTCTTGGCGTAAGGGGAACCTTGGAGAGGTTCTTAAAAAACCTTTGTAAGTCCAATGTAGGGGAAGCTTGGGAGAAGCTTTAAAAAACTCGTTTTGGTGAAAATTCCTAACTTGGAGAGTTGGGTGGTAAAAATTCCTAACTTGGAGGGTTAGGTGTAGAAAATTCCTAACTTGGAGGGTTAGGTGTGGAAAGTCCTAACTTGGAGGGTCAGGTGTGGAAAAGTCCTAACTTGGAGGGTTAGGTGTGAGATGCCTTGGGATAGGATCCATGCATGCATTGCATATGCATTGGCAGTGTAAGTCCAAGATGGAGTTTTGGCAACGTAAGTCCAGTTGTTTGTTTTAGCATGGTTTTTGCTATTGACTACTATTTTGCTTTCCCTAACTTAAACGTATTGTCAAACATCAAAAAGGAGAAGATTGTTGAGGCAATCTGTGGTCCGGAGTGACCAAGTATTTTGATGTTTGGGCAAAGGGTTTAAGTTAGATTTACCCTTGTGTTCTTATATGTGTATGTTGAGTGTGCAGGTTGTATATGTTACACATATGAATTTGGTTGGACAGTCTTGGTACGGTGAAGGGTGGCATGGAAACAAGCTGGAGGCTCGTGTGCACCTGAGGGATCTTGGAGAGCAGGGACGATGAGCTGAGGGACACGAACTTCGAGGCATGCGTGAAGGATGACATGGAGGTAAGCTGAAGGCTTGCGTGCATCCGAGGGACGGGAGCCGAAGATGAAGAGGGCGCGAAGGCAATAGTCGAGGCTACGGATGAGGAGTCAGTTGAGTCGTGAGGGTTCAAGTGTTGTGTGATTGTACTCGGAAAATCCTAGGGTTCGAGTGCGGAGTGGAATGTACTCGGGAAGGGTAACCTTAGGTGAGTGAGTAGACCAGTCGATTGGCCTGGGGGCAATCGACTGATGAAACTCACAGAAGGGTTCTGGCTGGGGACCAGTCGACTGCCCTGGGAGCAGTCGACTGAGTTGGCTGAAAATTCGAATGTTGGGGTTGCAACGGTCGATTTTCAGTGAGCAGTCGACTGGTGACGAGGGTTTCAGCCCGAGTCCTATTTAAATAGGACTTCGTGGTGGCTTAGATACTTGATGAAACAAGCTTGCTTAAGGCTTGTTAGTAGTCTCTTTGTGCTCAGAGTGTGCTTGGTGCTGTGGCGAGATTTCTCCACCCATAAGGAGCGACAAGAGCTAGCTGGAGATTATCCGGGGAGTGATCCACCGACGGATTCTTAGATTAGTCACTCGTCCGGGGTGGATACCAAGTAAATCTGGTTTGTTAGCGTTGCTTTTCGTTGTTAGTTTTATTCTTTTGTATTTCCGCTTGCGCAACTAACAACGTAGGTACAAGAAGAATCGAAAAACGCTATTCACCCCCTCTAGCGTACAGAATCGATCTAACAAGAGGAAGTATAGATAGGAAATTCAATAGATTATTCTCATATTCGAGTTTTTGGATGTTCAGCTTGTATGCACATATCTAGTGAGAAAAGATCAAAATTGGGTGCGAAATTGAAACGATATATTTTTCTAGGGTATTAGAAAGGAGTTCAAGATTTCTGCTATGTTTACTTGGGAGGACGGATTCAAAAATCGAGAAAAGTTATCCGTGCCTAAAATTTTCCATTATTTATTTTACATGGAAGGATTGATTATCAATCCTTTCCGTCGTTTACTTTGTATGGAATAATAGAGGGATGGATTCACAAATCCATCCATCGATTGATTTGTTTTAGATTTTTTATCCATCCGAAATCCAGCGGAACGCCTTTTCTTCCTATTGCCATTTGTGTCACTGTTCTCAACCACGTGTGCCTTTGATGCTCCGATGGCTTTGCACAACTCACCCAACACAACACGGCCACTCACGCTCCTCCTTTGCCTCCTCTTCCCCTTCTTCTTCCTCCTTGATCTATGCTCCTTCTCAGCCTTCCGCAGTTCCCCTGCTTCAAAAGTTTGTTTTTTTTTATCTCATTTTTAGATAAAAGGAAAGAGGGAGGCAGAGTTGGAGGGGGGTTTTGTAGTAAAGTTCGTCGTTTTTCCTTAAGTGATCGCTGCATTTCTGCTTTTTTCCTTTGTTTTGTCAAGTATCTTTTAATATGTATCTACCTTTTCGCATCTTCTAATCACTGCGAGTTCATATCAGCTAGGGTTGGTAAAAACTTGATCTTGGGTTGGGGATTGAGATTATGAAAGTGTAATTAAGCAAGGAGGAGAGGGATCAGACCTTTTTATTGTGCAACCAATGATGGCTGGTGGCAACAATAGCGATGGGGATTCTACCAAGTGGAACTGAGAAGATGAGAATGAAAGCAAATTGAACAGCCTCGATGGAAGCCTCTTCCCCTTGTTCTTCCTCCTCCTCGATCTCTTTCCCTATGATTGTTTTCTCTTCCTCTCTCTTTCTTTTCCTTTTCATTTCCCTATCTGTAGGGGCTATTTTCTACTGTGGAATCCTTTCCAGCACTCGTCTGCTCCCTCAAGTAAACTAAGCATTCAAGTTTTATAATTCTAAGGCAAACAATGTGGTGATCATCAGAGATATGATGTTTGACGAGAAGACTATATTATAGAGTACTCAAGAAGATGGAATAAAAATATAACAGAGCAACAAATAGAAGGATATTGTGCATGTAGATCTAGAGACTCATGACTCTAATAATGATAGCTCATGGCACACGAAACATCATACTATAGCTGGAGGTAGGACGAGAAGGGTCATAAAGTCATCCACCATATACGATTTTGAGGACTTGGTGCCTTATGCACTCATCACTAGTGAAAAAGATCCTACATCTTTTTAGGAGGCAGTTCACAACTCTAAGAATGACAAGTGAATAGGAGCTATAATTGAGGAGATGAAGTTATTGCATAAGAACAAAATGTGAGATCTAGTGGAGCTTCCTAAGGGAAAATGAGTTATATGGTACAAGTGAGTGTTCTAGAGGGGAAAAAAACCAGATCCAGAGATCCAGGTGGAATTTTGCTCAGATACTTATGTTCTTTGAAGGAGTGAACATTTGCCAAAGTGGAGATTATTAAGGGGTGGCTCATATATGAGTGAAGGCTAATGCGATGGACGTCATAAATAAAATAAACTGTTACAATTTTTCATAATAGAATTATGTTACACTTTTTAGGGTCTATTTTGATATGTTGGGGTGTAAACACTATTTATAGGGATCATTGTAACTTAGCATATCATAATGAGGTTTTTTTTATGTAGGGAGAAATCTAATATAACTTCAGCCATTTTGTCGAGTAAGCACGCAGTCGAACCACAATAAATCTTCTTCTCCCTTTTATTCTTCTTTTTCCTCCTGTATGCTCTTTCTTGTGTACCTTTGTCTTATTGCTCCACACGATCTCTTTCTCTCTTCCTCTTGTTTCGCATTAGAGGTTGATAGGTGTTGCTCCCTTTGAGCAATAGTCTAGTACCAACTGACTTAGTGACGGAGATCATCAAAGGGAATATTAGTCACCTAGAGAAAAAAGGGGAGAAAATGGAGAGTGAAAATGGCATCAGGATGCCCCCGCTTTACCACTCAGACGCTCAAGTAAGATTCAGCAGGAAGGTAGAGAGAAATCTAAAGGAGATTGAACAGTAATGTGTTTTTAGATTAAGGAATACCTCGTCGGAGGGAGTATCCGTCACCTGAAGATAAAAAAAAGGGAGAAAAGGGAGAGTTAGAATGGCGTCGGGATGTCTTGGCTTTACCACTTCGACGCTTAAGTAAGTTTTAGCGAAAAGATAGAGGGAAATCTAAAAGAGATGAATACTAATATATTTTTAGACATCTTGTTTGTGTTTGCAAGTCCCTTTTTATAATGATGAATCTCTATCTTCTTTGTATATTAATGAAGTATTAATTACGGCTGAAATGTGTATTATACAACACCAAAAGGATATCCCATTGTATCACGAGTATCATGGGATGAGGATACGAAAGTAGTACTCCATATGCTCTGAGTGAATGACAATTCACTCAGATTGTCAGTTCTAATATTATTTTTAGTAGATATGCTCTGACAATTCACACAGCGTGACAGTAATAATATTATTCTTAGCAGCGGCCGACTCGTAAATCCCTTGGGTCACGGGGCTTTTAAATCCCTTAGTAAAGTGGAAGCCGAGAGAATCAGATAAAATAAATAAATAAATAAATAAATAATAAAAATAGACCTCGTTTGATAGTTGATAAGTCCGCTCTCAATTTTTGTCTGTGCCTTACAGTATACATCTCTGATCTCACCTAGGTCCGTCGGCCTGTTTGATTAGGCTGCTGGTGCCGGCATCGCGAGTTTCTTCGTTCCGATGGAGATCTCCATGCACAGAGCAAGGCACACAGTCATGATCACCATGGCTTTGGCATTCGCATACCTCACCACTTGCCGCCCTCTCTCCATTACCTCCTCACGAATCACACGAACGCCTCTGCTCGCCGCGTCAAACCCTTTCCATGGCAGCAAGGACCTCGTGGCCTCCATGGCCACCCGCTGAAGTAATCTCCTGTCGTCCTCTAATGGCGTTGTTCCATGATCAGACCTCACAGTGTGCCATGTCCTCACCAGGGTCTCCACGGCTCCATTGCCCACGGCGACCAAGATGTCCTTCATCTTAGCCTCGTGCATGGGGTTCGTAAGGCCGGTGAACAAGTCGTCGACGGCGTTTGTCTTCGTTCGCCTGTCGAGGTACGCTGTGGCCGCAGCGCCCACGATCCGCTGGATGAAATGCTCCGCGATCTCTTTGCCGGTCTTGTCGTCGCGGAGCATGGCAACCCACCTCGGAGCACGACTCTCGTCTGATTTCCTGGATAAATCAGTAGAAGAGATCAAGCTCGATGACAACTCCCTCGTGAAGCTCCCCGTGACCTCCGCCGCGAAGGATGACCCGGCGCTAGAGAAGAACTTGTCCAGAAAGCATTCGAGGAACGTAGCAGAGCCAATTCGCGATTCCGGCTCCAAAGACTCGGTTTTTCCGGCGGTTAGCTCGGCTGACCGGATCCCCCGAACGATCCCGGCGGTGAGAGCCTCGGAAGCGCTAGAAATCGCGGCGGAGAACTCCGACGAATTCGCGAGCTTGGCGAGTTGCTGCAAACTGGCGGGGACTTCTGCGGAACCAGACCAAATTAGGAAGCGGCTTAAGTCGGAGGAGACGAGGCTGATGGCGTCGGCGGAGGAAGAGGCTGCGTCCGCTACAGAGATCAACGCCCCCGCGATCTTCGCGAGCTCTCTCCGCCTGCGCGCGACGGAGGGGAGGTGGTAGAACTTGTAGGCACCGTAGGTGGAGAATCCAGCTGCCGCGGCGAGGAGGAGGAGGAGGCGCGACCCCCGTCGTCGCCGGGAGGAACGGAGCCCTGGCGCGGCGAGTGATGGCATGTGGATCGAGGAGCTTGCAACGCTAACTTGCTTGGTGCCGTAAAATAGTGAGAAAAGCAAATCTTTCTGAAATGCGAATCACGACATTTTTTGGTTTTGACGTTGACTAAAGTCAAAGTCAATTTCAAATGGGAATTGAGACGCAAGAGACGAGCAATTACGTTGAAAAATCCTCACTTATTTACTTCTGTTGTATTCGATTGATTGGAAACTTGTTTTGACAGACATTAAAGGAATTGAACGTTACATGTTTTTGCACACGCAAAGTGGGTGTGATATAAATGCTGAGTGGGACCATATAAGGTGCTCCTTGCTCATCTTGCTACGTCCTCTTCGAATAAATATCTCTGCAGGCCCATTTCGTTGTATATAAAAGGCCCGTATCAGAAAACGAACTAGGGCTCAGTCGACCACTACTTTGAGGCCCGGATCCCTTCCCGGTCGCCGGTCGCCGGTCGCCGGTCGCCGGTCGCCGGAGCTCCCTCTCTTTTGACTCTGAGATTGAGCGGATCTAATGGAGGGGGAGGGTTTGAGTGGGGATGGAGGCTCTGGGGACCTCGAAGAATCCATCGCCTCGATCGAGAAGAAGGATGTCAGGAAAGGGAAGAGGAAGAGGTTTCACCAGGCGCTCCTCAATCTCTACCTTCCTTCTTCGCCTCCTCGGTCGCCGCCACCTCGACTGCCTCGAGTAACCTCTTTGGCCACCTCTTCGCCCTTCCATTTTTTACCCTACGTTACGCTTATATTTTCTGATCTTTTTGATGTTATATTACTATCCAAGCAGGAGTAGCTTCAGTTCTTTTTGAGACTAGGATGCCCTAATCGTAGATTTGTTATCACTAATCAGAGAAGTCAGTGCAAATTGGGTATCGCACCCATTTCTTGCTCTCCATTTATAGCATGATTTGGTTTTGTATTTGTTTTAACTATATACACGTTGAATTATGCTTAAGATAATCTTCTGTATGAAATTACAGTGATTCAGATATATGTGGATTGAAATTTTAGTTTCCTGAAGTTCAGATTTATTATTTACTTTTCTCTTTTACTTTATGAAGTATATATATATATATATAATATATATATATAATAATATAATAATATATATATATATATATATAATCAATCTTGTGTGTAATGAATCAGGTGATGCCAATGCAAATAAGTACAGAGTTGAATCAGGATTTTATAATAGTGATGAAGTATTTAGTGATATGGCCACAAAATGAGTTCAATGACGTGATAAATTTCATCCGATTGGCCTCAAATAGTAGAGACTCATGATCTGTTTGTTTTTTCTTATTTTATTATGAATCTGTCTTTCGAGAAGTTACCATTTGGCACATAATGAGTTCATAATTTGTGTTCTACTTGTCATTTATCTTTAAATAAACTTTCGTTAATTTCGGGCAAATAAAGGAAATGATATTCCAGGCTAGTGTTGTAAAAAGCGGGCTAAGCGGCCACCTAGGCACCAATCGGCCCCCCGCCCCTCCGCACAAGTGTGAGTCGCCGTGTTTGTGGCGGCTGGTGGCCTGGGCGTTTGCAGTTTTTTTTAAACGTTTTGATAATAAATTGTTTTTTTTAGAATATTTGGAATAAAGCAGATGAGAAGAAATTAGGGCACGCAGTCCAAGCCCTCGTGCACGTAGTCCTAGAAGAAATTATGGAACTTACTTTCTAGAATAGTTATTTGTTTTTTGTTCTTTGAATTTTTATTTTATTAGTCATATCTTGTATTATAGGCTACTCAATGACACTCTCTAGTCCTGTTATCATTTGCATCATTCATGAAATATTTGACATCCTAAAATTCCAATGGCATCCTTGGAGTTTTTGTCCGAAAAATAGTGAAAACGCCGAGGCCGCCTAGGCGCTAGGCGGTAGTCCTCCGCCCGGCTGCCGTCTAGCGATTTTTACAACCTTGTTCCAGGCTCAATGTGAAGATGGTTCAGAAATTATTAAAGCTCATGGTTTTCTTTTGGGGGAGTTAAACTAGAGCTTATAATTTGATTGTTATCAACTGTGGGGTTATCGAAGGCAGATTAGTTGAGTTTGTTTTCAATGGCCATTGTATTACATGTGTTTGGATGTATCGTGCTGCTCTAGCATATCATATTGCTCTAGAAGTCTAGACCATATTGTCTTAAGGGTGGATGAGTTAATTGAGTTTGGATCAAAGGGAGAAACAATTCACACCGTCAGGTTTGACTGACTTGAGTAATACCAGGATATATTTTCCAAGATTATTGTAATGTAGATTTGATTTTTATTCCTTTATTTCCCTCTTGAAACTTGATTTTGGATACCATTTCAGTCTGTTTCCAGTTATTAATCATGGTTTCTTAAACTGATCCTGTTCGCTATTAGCCAAATGGCTGACTTTTGGTGGAGTGAGAGTCTTCAACCTTCACGTTTGACCAAAGTAACCTGTCAAGTGCTTGTTGCTGAAGGATGCAAATACAAGAATTTGAAGAAGATAGGTTACAATTTGTGACTGTCACTTCTTCATTCTGCCACTTCCTACAACCAACTTATACAAGTCACAAAAATAATTGATTTAGCTCCTCCAAGGCAACAAATTGTTGCAATCTTGAAATACAAATAGCACATGTCAAATTTGCTTCTTTAGTCTTTATATATATAATCTTTCAGACTTCCTTAGCCTCTTGGTGTTGTCTCTGCTGCTAAATAACACCAATATTTGAGCTGTGTTTGCCTTCATTACTAAAATTACACCCTTGACAATCTATGACAGATACCTGCGGACGAGCTAGTGCCTCTTGTTTGTGGGGATTTGGATTCAAATTTAGACCAAGGTAACTGGGTGTACTACAATTTACAAGCTATTTGTTGGTTCTGGTTATCTCACTTCTGGCTCATTTGTTTTTGCAGCTGTAGATAATGACGGAAGCGAAAGCTCTCAGGCTCTTGCAGATGACCTTGAACCCAAAAAACTCACAAGGGCTCAGAGAAAGAGGCTTAGGAAAAGGAAGTTGAAGGAAACTGCTTCAATTGGAAGAACAATCATTGGACCTTTGTTGCCATCCAATGTCCAATGTGGACGAACCTGAATGACTAACATACTAAAGAGTTACTTTTATGGTATGTACAGCTTGTTATATTAACTGATTTTCTTCTAATTACAAGCTTAGATGACTTAGGTTTGCAGAATTTGTAGGATCACAGGTTTTTTTCCCTCATGCACCGTGTCTGACTCCCATAATAAATAAATCTGTAATGGCTAGAAGCTCTGAAATTATTTGCCCATTACTTGGGCTCTGTGAAATTATTGATCTACATGATTTGTTTCAGTCCATCCCATTCAAATGATCCTGTCCAATCAAATTGGCCCATTCAAAAACTATGAGCAGATCTTGTGCAAAAGTTTTGCTTTGCCTCCCTAATAATTCCAACCGCAGATGGTCGTTTTCCTCCAATGCAACCAAATTTCCTGTAAGATGCTCTGCCTGACTGATCCTTACAGATGCTCTGCGGGGCCTCGACCTCTGACTGCCTTTACCAAACCCGCCGGCCCCCACCTGGTCACCTACCCCGACGGCGATCAATTGCAAGAGAGAGCTCAAGTGCGACCTCATCTGAGCATCCCGTGGCAGAGAGGAGGAGAGAAGAGAGAAGAAAGCTATGTGACGGCCACAGAGTGAATGCTCCGTCCGTGGCTGGTTTCATCCTTTCTTTCTTGATGAGTTTGTGAATTGGAGCTTCAGCAGAAGACGAGTTGACAAAAGGGACGGCACGGGGAGAAGATGACAAGGAGCAGAACAGGACGAAGAGTGGTGGGTAATGGGGCTGGAGCAGGATAGCTGCCACCGGCGGTGTGGGGGCACCCACGGAGCTCCGCCCTGTGGACCATGGCCGGACCACACAAGCGGCGCACACACTGCTGATGATTCTGCCACTGGATTCTTAAATTAATCGCTTTTTTAAAACATTCTTTTGCTACTGTATTCATGCAAACTGACGATCAGTGGACATCGACAGTCCGAATTTGCTCTTAAACGAATAAAATGGGGACCCAGAATAGCAGGAAAGCCTTGCTGTTGCTGTGTACCTCGACCTGCTCTTGCCCAACTGTAGGAAAGTGACGAACTGGGGAGGATGACATTGGCAACAGTAAGAAAATAAAGAGATGTGAATATTCCAATTGCTTTGATCAAATCATGCAAAAACAGAAATCTTTTAATGAAACAAGTTGCTGCAGTGAAATGCTGAAGTGTCACATTGAAATATTTCAGAGGGATCAACTTCAGATAGCAACACTGATTTTGAAGCTTGGATTCTCCCAATCATTAGGTGTGTTCTTCAATACTACCCGCTGTATAGCCATTTCAACACTGACTTTGGTGAGTTCGTCTGCCTCGCGGAGCAAATGCGTGTAGTGCCTCGTCTGCCATTGGTGAGTGAGTTCGTTTAGTAATTGCCACAATTTGGCAGCAAGCAAAAGAATCTGAAGACTTTGAAGCAGTTTGATGACTTTGGATTTCGGAGGAGGGTGATTCGAGAAAATATCCTTTTAACAATTTACCAAAGTGAAAGTTTTCTCTAAATAAAACATGAAAAATGTCAGGGAGAAAGCTTTGACACCGAGGGAAGAGAGAGGAGAAGGAAGAGCGACCGGTTCTCCTTCCTCTGTCTTCTTCCAGCGGCCATCCTTTTAATAATTTCTCTCCTTTTTTCCCCCCTTCAGCAGCGGAGGAAGCAACCAAAAAGAGAGAGAAGAAAGGAGACAGGGCAGACAGAGATGGAATCGCTATGGCTGCTGCTACTGATGAGGATCCATGACGACGATAGCTGTGATCATCATCAGATTTAATCAACCAAATTTGCTCTCCTCTGTTCGATCTCCGTCAAAAGAATTCGACCACAGTAAGCACCTCATCGTCTTCAAGCTCCAACCTTTTCTTAATTAAGGACCAGTGCAAGCGCGTGGCGCCGGAATTATGTAATTGAGGTAGCATTTTTGTTTGGTTCTTTGAGTTTTAATTAATTTTTTTGTTTTGATCGATGAATGCTTTGGTTGATGTGGCGGTTGCAGATCTTAAAGTTGGCTTGCTCGTGATCGATGATGGTGATGAAGGGTAGAGCAGAAATATGGGACCGGCTACGAAGCTGATCAGGAGCTCGACCAAGACCCGCCTAGACGTCGTCCGCCTACATCGCCGGAGCCACACCATGTCTCATGGCTTCCATCAAGGCCTCTTAAGCTTCCCCGACGGCCTGGATAGCGGTGACCGCGACCACGTCGCTCAGCAGAGCAGGCGAGACAATGGTGGCGCCACCGGGGTACACCCTGCGCTCGTCGTCCCAATCTTAGACGAGACCAGTATCTACGATTCCGCTTCCGTAGGAGCAGCAGCGGCCGCCGCCGCTGCCGGAGGTCACATGCTCTCTGACTTGTTCAATTTTCCGCAGCCGTCAGGGCTGGCGGCGCATATGGGCTTCCATCTCATCCCTTCGAGATCAGTGGCCATGGGCGCAGCCGTGGACTGGTACGGCGCCGACCGGCATCCCCACTATCAGCAGCAGCATTCAGTGGCTAGTTTGAGCATCAACTCCTCCGCGATGCAGCTTTTCCTCATGAACCCGACGGCAATGCAAGCTGCACCGCCACCTCAACAGATTCGATCTTCATCTTCGCCACAACAAATTGCCGCCTTTCATCATCATCCCTTTACGGAGTCATCTCCCTTCGGCGCCGGCCGGGTGGTAGAAAGCCAAGGACTGTCTCTCTCGCTCTCCTCCTCCCTGCAACACCTGGAGATGCAGGTCCACGCCACCGACGAACTCCAAATGAGGGAAGAGATCCTATACTTCAATAACAATAAACACCTGCAGGACCAGCAGTTGCACGTCGCCGCCTTTGGGGAAGGCGGAGCTGGCATAATCAACCTGTTGAGAAGCTCCAAGTACGCCAAGGCGACGCAAGAGCTACTGGAGGAATTCTGCAGCGTGGGAAGAGGACGAACAAAACAGGCCAATAAACTCGTAAAGCGCGGTAGCACGTCCAATTCTAACCGTAACACGAGCAGCATTGGCAGCTCCGGCGTCGCATCAAAGGGCTCTCCGGCTTTGTCTCTTGCCGAAAGATTTGACCTCCAGAGGAAGAAGACCAAGCTCATCTCCATGCTCGACAAGGCACGTATAATTTATCAATACCATTTTCAATTTCCAGCAATTTACTCATCACATATAGAATTCCGGTAAATTGGTGGGCGCCTGCATGCGGCCACACACATAGGTGGTCGAGATGATTCTCCAATCATTTTAAACAAGATTTCTCGATAGTGGTTGGTGGTTGTTGGGTGGGGTTGCTTTTTATTATGGGCATTTTCAATAACAAAAACCTGGGTTAAATAGATCTCTAAATCTTTGCAGTACCGATTCTGTATATATGTTTCAACAGACGTAGAAACCACAAAGGAGGAAGAATTTTACCGTAGAATACTTTTCCTGAGCTGCAACAACAGCACTGATTCGATTAATTGATCTGTTTATTTTATCAAGTCCTGCGTAGACTGCAGTGTACTACATCAACCGGGCTCTTGTTATCTTCCTAACACATCAACCGGGCTCTTGTTATCTTCTTCCTAACAGAACTGAAATGCTGATGTATGAGATTTGTCTTTCTTTCTCTCACGATAACATCATGATTCGAGGGCATGATTATTTCTGCAAAAGGGGAATTGATTATTGTACCCTCATCCATAGTCCTTTCGTTGTAGTAGTGAAGAAAAGCTAATAGTGAACAAGAAATTACTGCGATATCGTTGATTGTGATCGCAGGTTGACAGGAGATACAACCGCTACTGCGAGCAGATGCAGATGGTGGTGAACGCGTTCGACTCGGTGATGGGGTTCGGGGCGGCGACGCCGTACACGGCGCTGGCGCAGAGGGCCATGTTGCGCCACTTCCGATGCCTCAGGGACGCGATCGCGGCGCAGCTGAAGCAGACGTCCGACGCGCTCGGGGATAATAATAATACTACTAAAGACGGCGGCGCCGCTGGGAGTTCTGGTGGCTCCCCCAGCATCACCAAGGGCGCCACTCCGCGGCTCCGCCTGCTGGACGAGACCCTCCGCCAGCATTCCTCTTTCAGTCAGTTGGGCATGATGGAGCCGGAGTCGTGGCGGCCGCAGCGCGGGCTCCCTGATCGCTCCGTCAACATCCTCCGAGGCTGGCTCTTTGAGCACTTCCTTCACCCGTACGCCTTCTCGTCCAAGCTAATTTACTAATTAATTTACACGTTTAAACATCGTTAATACTCCATCTTCAATTTCAAATTCTTTCTAGATCGTCATTCTAAAGCTTGTCATACAGTAAGTAGGGTTTCACTGTACATGAAAGATCTGACAGCGTCCATTTATTACAATAGTAATTTATGCATGTAGCCGTGAAAGATCGTCCTTTCCTCAACATCTGTTCACTTCTATGAGCAAGAGCTGAGCAGATAGGGAGTATCCCCTGTGTCCTATGAACAGGCTCTACTTTTAATTTTGTTTAGATCTTGTCGTCCATGGGCTTTCGTCCTTGCACCAGAAAAGCTGCAAGAGGAATTGGTGAATGAATTCATATAAGAAATCGATGGGGTGGCGTCATTTTCTAGTGGTTTGGTTGTGTGGTTTGTTCCAGGTACCCTAACGATGCAGATAAGCATTTGTTGGCGAGACAGACAGGTTTATCCAGGAACCAGGTTTATCTCATGAATCTCTTCGCGCCGTTTATGTTCATTGTTTTTTCGATTAATCTCGTAAACTGCGGGATCATTGATGTAGGTGGTCAACTGGTTCATCAACGCGAGGGTTAGACTGTGGAAGCCGATGGTGGAGGAGATGTACCTGCAAGAATCCAAAGTGGAGGAGGAGGAGGAGGTGGAGCCGCCGCCCGAGGAAAACATGAACCAGCGAACGCACTCACCAACGTTGAGACCCGAATCCGTTAACCCTGCAGCAGTGGCCTTCGCCGAAGAGGCATTCGAAGTGCACCGGTTGGAACCGGCGGCGAGGTCCGGCGATGCTGGAAACGTGTCGCTCACGCTTGGATTACGGCATGCCGGAGCCGGCGGAAGCTCGTCAGAGAAGCTCGGTTAGTGACTTCTCCGAATGTTAATTTTAAACCATGCTAGAAATCGAACCACCATTGACTCAACGAGTTAACTGAGATAGACACAGCAAGAACGAAGACATTAATGTATCAAATCTTTTGCGGCGGTTTTTTTTTAAATTAAATTTTGTCACCTGAGAAACACGAATGGAATTGTGAATGATACTGAGCCCAATCGAATTAATTGAAAATCATTTTTATTCAAATTAATTAAATCGATTAAATTTTTAAAAAAATAAAAAAATTGAACCGATAAAAATCAAATAAATTGAACCGATAAAATATCTATTAATTTATCAAAAATCAAATTTATTGATTTTTAATTAATAGAATATTAAATAAAAAAATGAAATTGAATTTTTATATTATATGAGAGATTTAACTGTTCAAATTTTTAATTTCGATTTATTTGATTTAAGAGAATAAAGAATTTGAAAATTGAAGTCGAACTCAATTAACTAAAAAAAATTAAAATTCGACCGATTGTTCAATTTAATCTAATTTTTGCTTATCCCTTTTATTTCTCCCAAATGGAAGAAATGACAATTTCAACTCCTAACTTCATATCCTCGACTACCCAGGCATCCGCTGTTCGATCTCCAGCTATGGCGTATTTTGCAGGAATTTTTCCTCCAAATGGGGCGCGAATCCTGGGACGCTGGGCTTCGCTTCCCGATTTACCTGGTGATCGGTGGGAAACTTTCGTAGGGCCGGATTGGTCATCCCAAGTTCAATTTGTCTGCTGCCTGATTCATCATTTTTTTTTCATATCCTCGACTACCAACCACAAGCATGTCAAACCATGAAGTTAATGGTATCTAAGCGTAGCATAAGACAAATATTTAAATTAGATTTTTCTCATAAAATATGAATCGCTTCATGATATATAAAATTTTAAACAAAATAATATGAAATGAAACATACCTCGTAATCCTTGACGATTGCGAACAAAATCATAATCAAATGAGAGCTCCACGTGTAACTTCTTTAGCGATATTTATGTGCACTAGATCTCGAATTCGACACAATCTGTTAAGTATTAGTCTGTTGAATCGATTAAATTTTTAGGAGCAATATTAACTTTCAATTTGATAGGCGACAACAACACTTCTTGAAAAGGAAGAGCAGAAGATATGATAAGAAGATGAGTCTCTTTTGAAGGAAAAAGTATTATCTTCTTCCTATGGGAGGGGCTGTCGAAATTTTAGAAGGAGAAAAGGAGTAGGCTGCAAAAACTTCAAGGGAGAAGTGGAGAAGGTTACTTCCCAAAATTGTTCAAAATTTTTTTCCAAGGATAACTACTTATAACTTCCAAAGAAGATGAAGAAATCTTTGTCTCTTTAACTCTCTAGTACTTATAATTAACCTCTAAGGAAGATGAAGAAGTTGTGTCTCTTCAACTCTCTAGAAGGAAGATTAAAAGATTGTGGCTCCCAAATTTTCCAAGGATCATTATGATTGTGATTGTCCAAATTCTCCAAGGATCATCATGATTATGGTTATCCAAATTTTGACTACCTAAATTCTCCAAGGATCATCATAATTGTGGTAGTCCAAATTCCCCAAGGGAGAATAGGAGAGATGACTTCTACTAACTCTACTTTCTCTTCTTTGAATCAAATAAATCTATATTTGATCTTAATCTGTTCTAGATTCTGATATTTCAAAATTAATTAATAATCTAATTAATTCTAATTCAAAGATAATAAATTGATTAATTTTAGTATCCACTAAAATAATCAATTATAGATAATATTCATGTCTACATGCTATGCGTGTGATCTTCTATGTTTTATACACGAAGGCAGTGTAAATTTATACAAAGATTAAGGTAACCGTCTAGCAACAATTTTTAGTCATCCAACGAGATAAAATATTAGTCATGAACTACAACGTATCAAGAATAGATTACTATATAATTTAATCTCTTTATCTAGCCATCATCCCAATTAATTCTGTGCCTTACGCATCATCGCTAATTTAATTATTTTATTCGATTTCCAAGATATAATAAATTCTTCTTGAATTATAAATCATTCCTCCCATGGTTATGGATTTCAAATCACTAATATCTCTATCAAGTGGTCAGGATATTAATTCTCTAATACAAGAGAGCAATGAATCCTTTATTAACTCAATATTATTTTTTCTACGTTTTTTCATACACCCAACTAACATATTAATCACAATCTAATAACTGCTTTTAATGGCGTCAAAGTACATAACTTTACGTATAGAATAAATAAATGTTTTAAGTCAAAAGATCAGTTATACTAGTTAATAAGATGAACAACTAATGATGCTTAATATGTGGTCTACTCTCAAAAGAGTCATGTCAAGTGTACCTTTAACATTTAGGGTGTTAAAAATGAACTCGACTCCACGATCTGACCTGAGTTGATCTAAAAAAAAAATCAGGTTCGGATTGAAAATTTTCGAATTCGGGTCGTGTTCGGCTTGGAGGGTTTCGGATTGAAAATTTTGGGATCAAGTTCATGTTGACCTAAATTTAGGATTTAGTGAGTTTTTTTGGGGTTAAATTAAATTTTATTTTAAAAATTAAGATGCTTTTATGTATATTAATATCAATATTAGTATGATAATGATGAAGTATTGAAATAAAAATGAAGAATTAGGAAATAACCAAAAATGTCATTTTGAATATTTTTTTCAGATTATTCGAGTTAGGTTCGGTTGGTTAGGTTTAGGTTCGAGTTGAATTCGGGTTCGGGTCGGATTCACATTGGAATTTTAAAAAAAAATCAACCCGAACTGAACTAAACCCGACCCACTCGAATTGACACCCCTATCTAATTTGAACGCACCTCCAAGTATAACTTGGATATCCATCTCTTGGTCTATCTCGACCTTATCATACTCAATATTGATCTAGATATTGATGCCCTCTTGAGATATTTATTCAATCAAAGACTATTTTTATATTAATATGATTATTAATTCGTCGGATTTTATTATTAATCATATACGTATAGAAAATTAAATGATGAATGATAAATATTTACTTTTATTAAATAATTATCTATAAATATATAAGGAATGTCTTAGCACAAATTAGGTAATTGATAAGAAGACTCGTTTAAGATTGAGGTAGAGTTGTGAGTTTATTTTATTTTATTTTAATAATCTAGATATTTAGTTTTTGGAGCTGATTATTTTTAGAGGATGGATTTGATTCTATGAAATTTTTTCATCAATCAGGATAAAATGTATTTGTAATTATCCATTCAAATGACAGACATTCTTAGATTTGTCTCGAATTAAATATCATGAGTTTACATCGTGGTCGATGAAAACTTGTAGATTGAATTGTCTTCGTGTCTCATGTTCCATGAGATGCACTGCTCTACTAAGTCCAAGTCTTGTCTAGTATAGACTGCGCAATGATGATTCTAAGTAAAAAAACATAAAAACTTCTCTACTAATGATTACAAGTCTTCACTACTATGGACTGCACAACGATGATTCTAAGCATCAAGAAAAAAAAAATTGTTTATAAATTTATACGAAGATATAGGTTTAAGTAAGTAAATAAGTCGAATCGAGTTAAATTTTATGGTATTTTAATTTATTTAATAAGATAATACAGCCTAGTCGAGCCAAATAGAATTTAAAATGAATTTAAAATAATTATTTAAACTTACTTGATATTTGATGGTATACAAATTTATTTTCGAGCACTCTAAGTCATTAGATTAATCTCTTAGCAATCAAAGTCCTTAAAAGCTACAGTCAGACTACTGCATCAACACTCGTATAGTGACTGCTACAGTAACCATGCTCTACAAGCGAGGTTGTTCTCCTGAACATCCTCTTCTTAAATGCTATAGTAACTGCTACCATAACAACACTACTATAGTACTTTGGAAATTATTATATCTTTTCACTTGAGCAATCATAGTCTCAGATGCGCAAATGGTACAGTACACATGAAGTTATATTCTCGAAATTAGCTTATTCTCCCGAGCATCCTAGCTGCAGTAGACTACAGTAATTGTGCTCCATAAACTAGATTATTCTCCCAAGCATCTCATTCTCGGATGCTATAGTCATTATTACAGTACCAAAACTACTATAATAATATTACAGTAAATTACAGTACTACGAAGCTATGGTACTTCAGAAATCAGCCTACTACCCCAAGCAATACTTCCAAGTTCTGCCAAGCCATATCACCAAGCCAAGCAATATGACAATTCTCCTAAGCAATATGGCAAAGTTTTGCAAAGCAAAATGACAAAATTCTCCAAAGCAATATGATAAAGTTCCTTCGAGCATCAAAACAATGTCTCACTGAGCATTAGACTCTACCTCTACCGAGCATCAACATATACTTGCACCAAGTACTAAAATCAGCTTCCTGCAAAGCTTCTGGTTATAAATGGCGATCAATCGATGGAGAAGCGAGTGGTGTATATCAAATCTAGTTCCTTTGATTCCTTTCTCCTAATATGTGATAATTAATAAATGGAGAAGGGCATAATGGACTATTAGAAGGCTCGTCTTCTCCAACTCGCGGGAAAAAGTAAAGGGGTGCATGACATTGACGTGGAGATGCTTTTAACACATCTATATAAGCACCAAAAGGATAAGTTACAGGTATGTGGGTCTTCTTATTCTCACATGCGGAGACAACTCTTCTCTATGAAGCTCCTTTCTTTTCCAACTTCTTCTTCTATTCCTTCATCTACTTCTTCTGGTAATTGACTTGAGCATCAGAGGGGCCGTATCGGCAAGCCGACCCAACCTTTAATCTGTGGTACATCTCAGGATATCGGATCTCGCAAGTGGGAAGGCTAATCTACACTTTTGGAGGGAGCTTGAGCATACGGGAAAAAAAGATCATTAATATCTTTTTTCAAGCTCGAGGTGTTAGTATTAACTCTTAGAATCAATTATGAGATTATTGATAAGGGAACTTTTATATCATATTTCATTAATAAAAGACAAAGTTTATGAATATTATATTTACTTCAGATCTGTGCCAAATGAATAAATATAATAATGTCCTTAGATAGTAGGTTCTAGCATATAGTATATCAATTGATTGAATTGATAGTAGAAGATTATAGATATATATAGAATACTACTCTTAACTATTTATAGTCAAGCATTAATATACAAGGACAATATTAATGTGGTGAGACTAGCATATAGGTCAATTAATGATTTAATCTCGCAAGTCATGGATATGGAACATCAAGTTGACACATATGTATATATAGATAATATGTGCTGAATTTACCCACAATGAAAAAATTTCATGAATTGTTATATGAGTGTCATAAATATTTTCATAGTGACTATTGGTATGAATAGTCCTTAGACCTGAGGTCACTACAGTTCCCTACATAAGGAGTTATGTACTTTGATATTGGCAAACGTCACCTGTAACAAGATGGACTATAAAGTCGAGCACTGTGTATGCAATAAGTTATGTGAAGGGATGTGAGTGATGTATATGTGATCTATCCCTTCCATATGATGGGAGTGATATCTGTGGATCCCTTGATTAAGCAAGATAATTAAAATACATGACCATGCTCAAATATGTCAATATGAGATTGAGCTCATTTGGCTTAGTGAGTCTACTTGGAGATTAAGAAACACAAAGATTGATAAGAAGATGACACAGTTTATGCCTCATTGATCGATCTAGATATCGAGGACAGAAGAATCAAGTCATATAAGATAATAAATACAAAAAGGTTAGGTCGAATCTCGATACTCTTATCACTTGGGTAGAATGATGCATTATTAGATATCACTCATTGCTTATTTATCTAAAATGATTTTAGAGACATTGCCGACGTTACAAGAACCTATTGGGGCACACACAAAGAATATGTTGATTGGAGATGAGTTTATTTTAGTTTGATTGAAATATATTGAACTTTAATATTATAGGGTTAAGTCTAATCTCAATTAGATTAACTGAGTTAAACTCAAATGAATCCAACGTTTGGATTATTGGATTGAGTCGAATCCGAATTAGACTCATTAGATTAGACTCAACCACTTAAGAGATTACTGTCCATTAATAGAGATTAGTGGAGCATTGATGAAAGGGAGATCAAGAGACAATGGACTTTGATATTCATTGAGATTAATGAATATTAATCATAAGGGAGACCAAGAAGCAAAACCTTTGGTATTCATTAAATGAATACAAAAGGCTATTTTTGAAAATGAAAGGGATGTTACTCTTCTTCTTCTCCGGGTCTTCCTCTTCTTCCTTCTTGGCTGAACCATCCTAGTGGCTAGCACTACGAAGGTGATTCTTCTGTGAAGCAGAGTTCGTGTGACTAACATGGAACGTGTTCGTGTGGATACTAATAAAGACGTAGCTATCCTAATCTTGCTGAGATCTACTGAACCAAGTTGTTGTTAGGATTATACCGTTCACACAAAAGGTAACCACTCTCTCAAACTTTGTATACTACTTTCACATGCATCTCTGGAAAAGATCAATTTTCCGCCACGTAGTTATGTTAATTTTCGCAAAAGATCCTACACGAGGTTGGTTCAAGTTGACTCAAGCTTGATTCATTTAGATATTATCGAGCTCTCAGTTTAGGTTTGTTTGATTATTTAAAAATTTTATAATTTTAAATTTATTTGATTAGTTATTAAACTTGATAATATACATTGTTTATTTATTTTAAAATTTTCTTGATTTATTTACCATGTTAATGAAAATTTTATTAATAAATATGATTCATAAACAAACAACAACCTTAATACTGAATAATATATATATTGAACGAACATAAATAAATAACTCTTGCTAAATCAAATATCAATCTTAATAATGAATAATAGACATCTATTCTGGTAGCTACTAGCGATTGGTGATTAGATTAACTTGTACCTGAACCATTACTAAAACATTAAAAAGAGGAATACGATCAAAGAAACCACACACACAAAACAAAAAAAAAAAACCAGGGCATATTTCTTCACTCCAAACAAACAAAATTCAGAGCATCTGCTTTCTTTAATTTGTCTCTTCTGAATCCCAGAAAATTTCTTAATTAGTCTGCTGATTGGACATATTGGTGTGACTATGCACCATCTCTGAGACAAAATAGTTAATATATTTCTGTGAATTGTAATCAGCTGTCCGAATCTCAACCTTCTATCTGTCATCTTCCTCTGTAAAGACTCAATTAAACAAACATGTCTAATTTATACTTTTTCAGACAGAAGATGATTAATCCCCTCAGATTCTTGGCTTTTGTCTACTAAATGAAAATGAAAAGGCACCGACCTCAACAAATAATAATGATGATGATATTTAAGAATTTTACCGTGCAAGCAAATCCAATTTTTATAAGTACAAATTATTTTGATAATTCTTCTTGGAAAAAATTAAAAGGGTGTTTCTTTTTATTAGAATCGTCAAAATGACGCTCCTCTTTCATTTATTATCATAACAACATCCTATTCTGCTTCAGTTATTTTTTTTATTTAATTTTTGATCCTATTGTCGCAACTACAAGTTCATTCCTACTACACGATTATAACCGTAGCTAGCTACTATTCAATAACTACTACACAATTATAATAATTATGATTTCATAACAATTACAACATAGACACTTAAATTATGATCAATACTAATAATATGAACATTTCATCTTTGATAATATTAATCAATATTATATTTACCAATACTTTAACTGTTATTAATACTAATAACATAGTGATGTATCAATTATATATCTATCGAGATATAATTAAGCACTTCATGTTTGATCAATAATGATCAAAAAAAAAAAAAAAAAAAAAAAAAAAAAAAAAAAAAAAAAAAAAAAAAAAAAAAAAAAAAAAAAAAAAAAAAAAAAAAAAAAAAAAAAAAAAAAAAAAAAAAAAAAAAAAAAAAAAAAAAAAAAAAAAAAAAAAAAAAAAAAAAAAAAAAAAAAAAAAAAAAAAAAAAAAAAAAAAAAAAAAAAAAAAAAAAAAATAAAAATAAAAAAAAAAAAAACAGATAAAAACAAATTCTGCTAACTGAACAAAATAAAGAAAAAAAGCAAATCTATTTCCAACACTCAATATTTGTTAGCCAGAATCTAAAAGCAGTAGAGAAGCTCCAAACACTTTAGTATTTTATTTTTATCAACATCCGTCAACACTATATTATAGAAGTTACGATTATGTAATTGTTATAATTGTGATTGTAGCAATTATAAAAATTACAACTGCTACAATTATGTAGTAGTTACAGGTTCATAGCTATGATTTTGTAGTTCTTATAAGAGCATCAAAAAATAAGGACAATTTTGTAAAATAAAAAGTACAATAATGAGATGAAATGCTCTTTAATAATAAATAAAAGAGGAATCTCTTTCCGATTATTTCAATAAAAAAAACGTGTTTTCATTTTTATCCATTATTCTTTATATATATATATGGGGAGCATGAACCACTACATGTGTAAATGGAAAACATTAAATTTAATAGTTGTAACCCGTGCGGACTAGTGATATGGATGTCTTAACTATCTCTTATTACATTAATTATATCATGCTTTAAATTGTCTTTCTTTTGTGATTAGCTGCTTCTAGATCAGCAGATCTTCTATATTATTTGAACCTCTCTCTTCATGTTTTCATGGCCTCATTCAATTCCTCTCTTGCAAGCTCTACAATTAGTTCTAAATAAACTTGGGTTGATTATATGGCTAAGTGAGAGGGTGATGTTGGAATGGCTCGATCAGATTGAATCATAGATCTTATGTTTTGTTTGCTTGCGATTTGATCGATTTGATTGAGCCGTGCCAATATCGATCTTTGCTTGGTCGACGATATATCATCATCTAGATGCTTATGTTAAGTTGGAGTGGATTGGATTATAAATCAAGGTATGAGTTAAATTATATTTAATTTTTCTGTTATTATTCATTCTCAATACATGCATCAACTTAGAGGAAACAAATTAGTATTAATTTTGTAATAGCATATAAATTAAATTTATAGTCCTCTTTAGTTAATTACTTTTTATAACTAAATAGATGTAAACACAACTTTTGTAATGATATCAGGCTATTATCTCTAATAGCCCCTTCTAAAATTATGGACTTACGCTTATCTTCTATTATCTTGCTCACAGATTTAAGCTATGATACATAACACAACTACATTTATGGACTTACGCTTCAAACCTTGTAAAATTATTATTTATATTATTTTAATAATATAGGTGTCCATGCTTGGTCCAATTAATTCTGATATCATGGTAAATTCATATGCACATTTAGTGGTCGATCTTTAAATTATTTATTTCAATTGGGATTCAAATTTTAACCTTCTTATTTGTTTCGTACTTTATCACTGCACCGTCATTATTATTATTATTATTATTATTATTATTATTATTAATAAGAGGAGGAGGAGGAGACGGCGGCGGCGGCAATGTTCTATCCGATTTTAAAAATTCTGTGAGCAAGATAATTCTTTTGGGCCACTGTATTCTTCCTCAGATTCTCTTGGATTGTAGCCCGTTCCTTTAGCTGCTTTTTTATCATTCAAGAGAAGCTCAACATCTTTCCACTAATATGATGAAAAATCCGAGATGTTTAGAGTCGGTAAGAATCTGAATACTTAGAACATCATCATCTCACCGGCTTAAAGATGGTCTTCTAATAATCAGTTGATCTTGTCGACAAGTGAAGAAGGTCCTCGCTAGGATAATTTGGTCTGACCAAGATGATCCCGGTCTGCAGTAGCGTACGGGTCGGGGTCGGGATTGAGCACTAACAGGACACAAGTGGCTTGGGTCGGACCAAAAACGAGAGTGCAAAGTGGAACAAAGGTTTCAAATGATAGCAACTCCCTCTTTGGAGCCCAAAGGGCGGTTTATATAGGGGAGGGGAAGCTTTCTGCCTTGTCAGAGCTGTCATGTCTCATTAAGGAATGGTCAGTTGACAGACTGAACAAATGACAGCCTTAGCTGCTCTGTGAAACTGCCACAACCGCCTGACAATCTGTCCAGGTTGTCCCCTCTGACCCCAATTAATGTTGGCGGCTCTGTCAGGTCATAATTATGTCAGAAATCCTTTTCTGACAATGGAGAGATTCGAATGATCTTTACTGCTGCTGCGACCCTTCACTCACTTGGGTCTACCTACCCGGGTCTGCCAACTTATGACCTGGGTCGGTCGGTCAGTCAAGCTCAGTCTCTCGGCCACTCACGTTTTTAGGATGGTCCCAAAGTGCCCAACCCAGTGTGACCGATCTACGATGATCCAGGGTACCCGACCTAAGGGACAGACCCAAGATGACCGATCCGGGGTGGCCGACCCAGAGTGACAGACCCAGGTTGACCGACCTAGAGTGACAGACACAGGGTGGCCGACCCAGAGTGACAGACCCAGCGTGCCCGACCCAGGGTGACCCCGACTTGGTGATCCCGACCGGGTAAAGTTCTCGGCCAGGAACATCTGCTCGGGTGCCATTGATTAGACCCCGTCTTAAGTTGCTTCAAATCCTGATCCTCTTAGCTAGATCGGTATCTAGCGCACTAATCCGATACTGAACCCGACCCACTTCATCTGACCCAGACCCAATCCGACCGGGTCCCTAATCGGCTCCAAAAACTTACCTGATTGAATCACAAGCCTCCCCTTCAAGTCTAGTCGAAAGAGGCGCTAAGTCCGACTGACTAGGCTACTGGCCCAGTCGGCTGAACCCGTCTCTATATTCCTAACCTCCATTTCGCCCCCAAAATCCTCAGTCTTAAATGTCGAATCCCCTATCAAATCAGTCTTCAATGTGATGCCACGTGTCATTCCCCGACTGGGAGCCTCTGACACCAATGCGTCATCGGTCAGACTCATGCAGTGGCAGAGGAAAGGTCTCGAATCCTCGGGAAAGAGTGGGAAACCAACGGCTAGGATCCGATCCCACCTTTTTCCCCTTCAGCATCTGACGATCCTCCTCGGCCTAAGCGCAGTATAAATAGACTTCTCCTCTCATTTTACCCCCCCCCCCCTCCGTTTCACCATTCACTTTCACCTCCTCTCCTGCCCGACCTCCGCCGCCCGACCCTGTGAGCTCTAGCGACCAGCGTTTTCCGGTGAACCCGACCTCTAGGTACTCTTCTCTTTCTCTGAGTTTCTTCTCTTAATTCCTGAGCCCGACTCAATGGCCGGGTCGTCTTCCTCGTTCGGGCTGTGGTATACCACTACCCGTTCAACCTTGACTGTGGGTCATCTAGAGACCCTTCGCATAGATTACCAGATCCCTGAAGATCACTTTTTGGCCCTTCCATCTCGTCCCGACTGACCCCATCAACATCCCCTGGGTATTTCACCATCTTCAAGGACCACTTACTAGCCGGCCTGTGATTTCCTTTACACCCTTTCATCATAGCGGTCTGTCAATACTTCCAAGTGCCCCTCTCCCAATTAGCTCCCAACTCCATCCGGATCCTGTGTGGGACCGTAATCATCTTTGATACCTTTCGCATCCCACTCAACCCCCGAGTCTTCCACCTCTTCTTCCACCTCAAAATGCAAGAACCAGGCTATTTTTTCTTCCAGACCCAAGCCAAATCTGCTTTCCTAGATAAGGTTCCTTCTTCTAATAAGGGATGAAAATCCCATTTCTTTTATGTGCGCTCTACCCCACCCCCGACTTGGCCGACCGAGTGGGTGGAGGATTTGCCGGTCTACCCTCCTTGTCACGCCCCGAGACCCAGGAGCCGCTTATCCAATAAAAAATCGGGTAACACCTCCCCAGTCCGGCGGACAATTTACACATACATACAAATATCCATCCAACCCACGCAGTATATATTTGGCCAAAGGCCTAAAAATCAAGATAGAACATAAAATAAAACATGGTAAACCATACCTGACTGCGGACCGATCCAACTTACGACAAAACAACCAATACATAAACCCCTTAGGGCACACAACAACACTCCCAAGACATATACAAATCCAATAAATAAATATAAAACATAGGCGCTACTAAGTACAAAACAAACTATATCATCGCAATGGGTAGGGACTGGCTGCTGGGCTCTTCTGGCGACTCCAAGTATCTCAACCTAAAATAAAAACATAGGTAACGGTGTGAGTCCAAACGAACTCAGCGGATACCTAAATAGATATGCATAGTACGTTATACTAATAATAAGAGTCTACGCTGATACAGTCTCATATGAACAATAGAAAAGGGTATACACTGAAGATACTGAATGAAGATACATACCAGAATCCATCTATCCTGCAGAGGGGTGAAATAAATCCCTATAGAACAAAGATATCACATAATCCAAGGTAAACATGTATCCGGTATATACATGTCAATCAAGTGCAACAATCAAATGCGGCAAACAATGCACGATGCAAAATATGCACATGATGCAATGACATGTGCCACCCCTGACGCCAGTTAGCCACCGTCCACCAATCATAAATGAACGTCCGCGTGGGTAGGGCTATGACAACGGTACGCACCCTGCTATCACTACTCCGGAGTGACCGAGTGGACATGATGCTGGCAGAGAGCACCCTCCTACCCCAAGCAATGGGGGAGTCTCGCTCTCATTTTCTCGTGTCTCTGGACGAGAAGAGATCCCTGGCTGCTACCACGCTCCGGAACCACCCTCCAAATAGTAACCGAGCGGAGCAATACAGGGCAAATGCACACACTCTATGGTAGCTACTACCCCTGAGTGGATGTGTGTGTGTATCCTCATGTAACTGGCGATATGCTAAGACTACATATGAGCCGATGATCGTCAGCATGCAATAATTCAAGGTTGATGCATGACCCAAACACATACAACACTCACCAAGTCCTCATCTAACACCTTAGAGTGCTATGTATAGGTCTGAATCCTATATCATGTGATACAAGTAACCTACTAGGTATATTGACAAAATAACCAAATGATCCATCCATGTCGAATGCGAGGGAACATATCACTATATCTATGCACATATATATACACAACAACTATTGAGACTGTATGAAGCTAAAAGGAAGATAACCTTAAGGACAAACAACCGATATCAAGTGCAGGTAACTAAGGCAGATATAGTATATAAACTTACTGTTATCTATAACAAATCATGCATAGTAATATGACAATATCTAAAAAGATAAGTCAAAGGTATCCGCCTCAAGAGAGATGCTCGTCTCAGAAAAGAATCCTCTCATCCAATAATCAGAAATGATAAATCCAATCAATGCCCTGTATCAAAAAATATAACTTAGCTACTTATAAACAACTAGCTAAATTATGTTCCGAGCTTAATTTAGGTCATCCAATTATACGATCACTAATTAGACTTAATTAATGATTAGCTCCCGATTAATCCCATACATTGAGATTAGATTCTACTCCAACTTAACCTTAACTATGTTACACCCAATCAACCTAGGTATTTACAATTTCACAATACCCAATTACAACCCAAGCTACAACAAATACAATCTCCACGCATTGTTGTAAAAGTCGGCGCCTAGGCCCGCCTAGGCGCCGCTTAGGCGCTAGGCGGCACCCCACCGTGGTGCCGCCTAATGCCGCCTAGCGCCGCCTAGCACCGCCTAGGCGCCAATTAGGCACCGATTAGGCGCTAGGCGATAGTCCTCCGCCCGACTACCGCCTAGCGATTTTTACAACCTTGTCTCCACGTAAGGTTTTACAATCAACGCTACAATTCCAATCCAACACTCAATCACGTGCTAATCAAAGTAACAAGAACAATAGACCCAAATCCAACAAGTATTCCCATAGCAAAACCAAAATCGCAAGATGAAGGAAACCACCCAACACCAAGATAATCATAGTTCATTCAAATATTGTGCTACACCAATTTTTACAGGGCATACCTCATGATCCCACAAGATCAAAACACCGAACACAAACCATATTCTAACAAAAAATTTAACCAAAGTTTACCATTCTATCACAACTAATTCATCCCTACCAAATGCAACAATCCATCACCCAAATCTATAGTTCACGGCTTCATTACAGAATCCACAAAACAAAGCTAAACAACACTTAATCCACAACTGTACGATTCAAAACCAAATTGCTATCAAAACATAAAACCGATTCAAAACAAAGGAAACCTATTCCATTACAGTGATCAAACTACACCCATTCATCATGCTAATCAACCTCCAAGATCTATACCCAAAAGGAACAGTTCTTACCTTACAGCATCGGCAACGGCAAGAGAAACCCCGGTTACACACACACCCAAGATAGCACTCGGATCACAGGCTAGACACCATGGCCACACATCCTCAATGCTGGAGTTGGCTGCGCACTGGCAATAGGGGAAGAAGACGCTCCTGTTGCCGAATCTGTCTGTAGCCAACCGGAGATGAGGAGTGGAGATCGTCATCCCTGGCAGCAAGGCAGCGATCGGATTAGGGCTCGGCAGCGATGAGGGCTCGCTGGAGAGGAGGAAATGGAGAACAACCTGGTGCTTGGCTGCGGCTAGGGCACGCGAGGGGAGAAGAAGGGATCGGGTCGGCGCTGCAGCTAGGGTTCGCGAAGGGGAGGGACGGGAAAGGCGTCGGTCGGCTGCGGCTAGGGCACGAGGGGAGAAGTTTAATAAAGGGAGGGTCTTTTTATAGAAAGGCCCCTCACATTCCTCAATTTCACATTAAACCCTTAGGGTTACTGTTTTAACCATTTAACCCTCTCTTTTATTACAATCTACCTCAAATAATTTCTAGGGTTAGATTACTTACCCTTTCATAATTTAAGAGTCTACCTGAAATCCCCTTAACTTTAGGTAAATTTACTTAAGCCAACTATTTAAGATTTTCTTCCATGAAGCTCTTAATAAGTTTTAAGATTTTACAATAAAGCCCCTTGGGCTCCTCCCGTAGGGCCGAAAACCCTAGACTCAATCCGAAAAATCCCGAAAAATTTTCTAGTCCGGATTTTCAAATCGCCGTATTTTACATTCTCCCCCACTAATAAAAATTTGGTCCCTAAATTTCGTTCATTCCTCATATGACACCCACTAGCAGCTAAACATGTCTGTACTAATCGTGAGTAATCACTTCGTCTGATACCCTAAGATTACACTGCTACGGAGCAACTAAAGTTATCAATCCAGAGGTTATCTGATAACCAGGTACACCCGAACAACCATTCAGTCATCACACCTATCCAGGGCACTCAATCCTAAGATCACTAGCGCTAAGTCTATATTCCGATCCTCGAACGTAAAATGTCACATTCATAAATATCACTCGAGTATCCCGAAGTCAATGACATCCTCCCAAACCTCACAAGTCATATATATGTATACATATCCTTCAATAGACCATCAGAAGATCACATATAATTTAAAGATTGTGCCAATATGTCGTACCATATGCTGCTATCAATAACAGACTTCCTAAATATCAACCATCGAAAGATCATTTATCCACCCAATGATCCATCAACAAGCTACATATCCAATAGGTCCATATCCACTAATGGAATTCTCAAAATACAACCTAATATAGAAATTTGTCAATCTCAATCTATCTCTCAACACCAACGAGAAAGTCCATGGTGATATCAACCTTATCATCCTGTGAACTAATAGGTCCACGATGGGGGTATAATAACCGACAACTAGTGGACATCTCTGACCTCCCAGTTAATGTCCAATATCTCACTGGAAAGTAAGGATACAGCTAACTCCACATCCTCCCCACCCTAGCGAGTCGTACATCCCGATGCACCATAGAGATTATCCAACCATATACACCCAATCTATGAGTCAAAATCCCTCATAGAATAGCGTAGCAACTAGCGAGTCACACCGATCATCGCCTCGTAATCCAATACAGTCCAATTCCTCCACTCCATGGTCAAAACTCTCTAAAGTCCTACTCCATAACAAGGAGATAGTGACATGTTATCTCACAGGAATATCTCAACATACTCATGAAGTAATTTCTTTACTTCCCCACAGGTCGTCCTCGATATCATCTAACTAGAGGTGACCTAGTCTTGTAATTGATTTGCCTCCGTGCAAATCATAAGTCCGTAGGTACCTTCTTGGATATTTAGATCAAGTACAAGCGGTAACTCATAAGTGTTAAGCACTAGCTCCACACTTTTCCATATTAACTCAAATCACCCACCAACAGGTACTTTCTAGGTCAACAACTAAGTATAAGTGATCCATGGTCAAAGCCCCCAAGGAACAAAATGTATCAATCCTGTACTAATCGTAATAATATGTAGCTAATGCTACCCTACTGCATCAATGTAGATCATGTACTCAAGACATGACATCTAGCTTATCTGTCCAGAAATATGTAGTATAAAAAAGATTGCAGCTCCATGAGTTAAAGTGAAATGATCCAATACTGATCAAGCCAATTACAGTAGGCATCCCTAGTCCTCACTCAGCTGATAGTAGCTAGTACAAGTACTATGAATAATAAGGTCCAGGAAAAATCAAAAATCCTCAACCTCCAATATCTTGTTGACAGGTTTGACCCTCGTCTTCCAACCCGTATGTCGGTATCACTCAAGAATCCACAATTTCCACCTTTAGACAAGTCCACAACAAGCCAACTAATCTCTTTCATAGTCGATCCTGGCCATGATTACTATAAACCGATTCTTTAAGTCATCAGATCTAACCAAGTTACTAGACGGGTACAAGAATAATAACATGATCCAATAACATGAGAGAAATTTTAACCATACCTAAATATACAAGAACGGAAACATAATCCAATAACATAAGAGAATTCCTAACTATACCATGATATACAGGAATAGTAACATGTTCCAACAACATGAGAGAATTCCAAACCATACCTAAATATAGAGGAATGGTAACATGATCTAATACTATGAAAGAATTTCTAAATCATACCTAAATATACAGGAATGATAACATGATCCAGTAACATGAGAGAATTCCTAATCAAACCACAATATACAAGAATAGCAACATGATCCAATAACATGAAAGAATTTCTAACCATACCTAAATACAAGAATAGTAACATGATCCAATAACATGAAAGAATTTCTAACCATATCTAAATACATGAATAGTAACATGATCCAATAACATAAAAGAATTCCTAATCCTACCTAACTAGGATAAGGGATACAAGAAATCAGAAGAAATAATTGCCGCATGAAGAAGTCCCTTAGCGCCAAGTCCCAAACACCACACCGAGAAAACTACACCGAACAAATCCGATAAGACTCGTAAAACAAGTAGGCATGGCAAACCTACGCTCTGATACCAAAAATAAATTGGTATCAGATAGACACCGTAAATCCATAAGTCCTCAAGGTATCCGACAACCTAGCTTTGATACCAAAACTAAATTGTCACGCCCCGAGACCCAGGAGCCGCTTATCCAATAGAAAATCGGATAACACCTCCCCTGTCCCGCGGACAATTTACACATACATACAAATATTCATACAACCCACGTAGTATATATTTGGCCAAAGGCCTAAAAATCAAGACAAAACATAAAATAAAACAGGGTAAACCATACCTGACTGCGGACTGGTCCAGCTTACGACAAAACAACCAATACATAAACCCCTTAGGGCACACAACAACACTCCCAAGACATACAAATCCAATAAATAAAGATGAAACATATGCGCTACTAAATACAAAACAAACTATATCATCGCGATGGGTAGGGACTGGCTGCTGGGCTCTTCTGGCGACTCCAAGTATCTCAACCTGAAATAAAATCATAGGCAACGGTGTGAGTCCAAACGAACTCAGCGGATACCTAAACAGATATGCATAGTACGTTATACTAACAATAAGAGTTTACGCTGATACAGTCTCATATGAACAATAAAAAAGGGTATACACTGAAGATACTGAATGAAGATACATACCAGAATCCATCTACCCTGCAAAGGGGTGAAATAAATCCCTATAGAACAAAGATATCACATAATCCAAGGTAAACAGGTATCCGGTATATACATGTCAATCAAGTGCAACAATCAAATGCAGCAAGCAATGCACGATGCAAAATATGCACATGGTACAATGACATGTGTCACCCCTGACGCCAGTCAGCCACCGTCCACCAATCATAAATGAGCGTCCGCGTGGGTAGGGTTATGACAACTGTACGCACCCTTCTATCACTGCTCCTGAGTAACCGAGTGGACAAGATGCTGGCGGATGACACCCTCCTACCCCAAGCAATGGGGGAGTCTCGCTCTCATCTTCTCGTGTCTCTGAACGAGAAGGGATCCCTGGCTGCTACCACGCTCTGGAACCACCCTCCAAATAGTAACCAAGCGGAGCAATACAGGACAAATGCACACACTCTATGGTAGCCACTATCCCTGAGTGGATGTGTGTGTATATCCTCATGTAACTGGCAATGGGCTAAGACTACATAGGAGCCGATGATCGTCAGCATGCAACAATGAAAGGATGGTGCATGACCCGAACACATACGACACCCACCAAGTCCTCATCTAACACCTCAGTGTGCTATGTATAGGTCTGAATCCTATATCATGGGATACAAGTAACCTACTAGGTATATTGACAAAATAACCAAATGATCCATCCATGTCGAATGCGAGGGAACATATCACTATATCTATGCACATATATATACACATAACAACTATTGAGACTGTATGAAGCTAAAAGGAAGATAACCTCAAGGATAAGCAACGGATATCAAGTGCAGGTATACTAAGGCAGATATAGCATATAAACTTACTGTTATCTATAACAAATCATGCATAGCAATATGACAATAACTAAAAAGATAAGTCAAAGGTATCTGCCTCAAGAGAGATGCTCGTCTCAGAAAAGAATCCTCTCGTCCGATAATCAGAAATGATAAATCCAATCAATGCTCTGTATAAAAAAATATAACTTAGCTACTTATAAACAACTAGCTAAATTATGTTCCGAGCTTAATTTAGGTCATCCAATTATACGATCACTAATTAGACTTAATTAATGATTAGCTCCCGATTAATCTCATACATTGAGATTAGATTCTACTCCAACTTAACCTTAACTATGTTACACCCAATCAACCTAGGTATTTACAATTTCACAATACCCAATTACAACCCAAGCTACAACAAATACAATCTCCACATAAGGTTTTACAATTAACACTACAATTCCAATCCAACACACTCAATCACCTGCTAATCAAAGTAACAAGAACACTAGACCCAAATCCAACAAGTATTCCCATAGTAAAACCAAAATCGCAAGATGAAGGAAACCACCCAACACCAAGATAATCATAGTTCATTCAAATATTGTGCTACACCAATTTTTACAGGGCATACCACCTCATGATCCCACAAGATCAAAACACCGAACACAAACCATATTCTAACCAAATATTTAACCAAAGTTTACCATTTTATCACAACTAATTCATCCCTACCAAATGCAACAATCCATCACCCAAATCTATAGTTCACGGCTTCATTGCAGAATCCACAAAACAGAGCTAAACAACACCTAATCCACAACAACACGATTCGAAACCAAATTGCTATCAAAACATAAAACCGATTCAAAACAAAGAAAACCTATTCCATTACAGTGATCAAACTACACCCATTCATCATGTTAATCAACCTCCAAGATCTATACCCAAAAGGAACAGTTCTTACCTTACAACATCGGCAACGGCGAGAGAAACCCCGGTTACACACACACCCAAGATAGCACTCGGATCACAGGCTAGACACCATGGCCATACATCCTCAATGTTGTAGTTGGCTGCACACTGGCAATAGGGGAAGAAGATGCTCCTATTGCCGAATCTGTCTGGAGCCAACCGGAGATGAGGAGTGGAGATCGTCATCCCTGGCAGCAAGGCAGCGATCGGATTAGGGCTCGGCAGCGATGAGGGCTCGCTGGAGAGGAGGAAAGGGAGAACAACCCGACGCTTGGCTGCGGCTAAGGCACGCGAGGGGAGAAGAAGAAGGGATCGGGTCGGCGCTTGGCTGCAGCGATTGAAGAGGCGTCGGCACTGCAGCTAGGGTTCGCAAAGGGGAGGGAGGGGAAAGGTGTCGGTCTGCTACGGCTTCGGCTGCGGCTAGGGCACGAGGGGAGAAGTTTAATAAAGGGAGGGTCTTTTTATAGAAAGGCCCCTCACATTCCTCAATTTCACATAAACCCTTAGGGTTAATGTTTTAACCATTTAACCCTCTCTTTTATTACAATCTACCTCAAATAATTTCTAGGGTTAGATTACTTACCCTTTCGTAATTTAAGAGTCTACCTGAAAGCTCCTTAACTTTAGGTAAATTTACTTAAGTCAACTATTTAAGGTTTTCTTCCATGAAGCCCTTAATAAGTTTTAAGATTTTACAATAAAGCCCCTTGGGCTCCTCCCGTAGGGCCGAAAACCCTAGACTCAATCCGAAAAATCCCGAAAAATTTTCTGATCCAGATTTTGGAATCGCCGTATTTTACACTCCTGCACCCAAGAAATACCGTTCAGACCCCGGCTTCCAAATGACCTTCTCTAAAATCGGGGGGTTTCTCTTCCATGCCGGCAAACTGTTGAGCGAGGCTGTGCTCTATATGTTCCAGCTGAGCCACATTCCCGCAGAGTTGCCCGGCACCTTTGGTAAGTTTCCGTTTTGTTTAGGAGTCTTTTAATGCTAACTAAAGCTCTCTCTGGGTTGCAGCCGAGACCCTGACGGATGCCCTCATTACAAACCAGCTGGGTCTGGAGGAGGAAGCACTGAATGCCCGAGCCGCGGAGCTATTGGCTAGTCGGGAAGTGCCTCCGATAAACGCTGCTCCAGCTGTTGATCAGCCGGACAATGAGGGGGAGGATTCGGATCTTGAGTTGCTGAATAAGGATCCTGAAACGGATCTTCCAGTGGCCGATGTGGAGGCAGAAACACCGACCACTGCCACAGAGCAGCCGACCTCCGGGGAGCCTACGAGGAAAAGTCTTCGGGTGACTCTCTTCCAGTACATCTGTAGCTCGAGCTCGGAATGAAGAGGCCCGTGGCCCATCAACTCTTCCATCCGGTCGTGCGATGGTCCGAGCCCCGACCTCTGGCTCGGCTCCTCCTCGCTCGAGGGTCTCTGCCTCTGGGTCGTCTCTTCCTCACTTGAGGGCCTCTGCCTCTGGGTCGGTTCCTCCTCGATTGGGGACCTCCGCCTCTGGCTCGGCTCCTCCTCGCTCGGGAGCCTCCGCCTATGGCTCGGAGTTACCTCACCCAAGAGCCCCTACACCTAGTCAAACGCCCTTCCGCTCGGCGGCCGTTGCTGATCCAGCCGGGGAAGACGTCGTAGCTACCCTCCTGTCCATGCACAACATTCCCCGAGTTCCAGTGAAGGTGCAACTCCCCTCGGAAACCACCCTGACTCGTATAGTTGAGCCTCAGCCACTCAACTTACATGGTCAGCTAGCTGCCAGCTAGGACCAAGGCCTGGAGATGATCCAAGGATGAAGTCCTCTAAGTCTAGCTGATAATTTTTTTATGGACTCTACTCAGGTAAGTCTCTTTTTCTCTTTATCAACCATCTCTTCCACTTATACTGTTTGTTCTTGCATAGTTTTGGGTCGTGAGCCGAGCGGTCGCTCAGGCCCTGGTCGTCAACACTAGGGAACGTCGGGCGGCAGAATTCAAGATAAAAGAGCTGGAGAACCAGCTAGTTCTCCAGCTAGCTCATTGTACTCTCCCTGCAGGCGAGGATGGCCAGGCTCTCCTCCGTGATGAAATAACCGCCCTGAGGATGCAACTGGCGGAAGCTGACGCTTGGTCAAAGCAAGAGCATGAAGTATTAGCTGCCTCCTCCCGAGAAATAGACCAACTAGCCAACCGACTGGAAGCCACGAAGGCAGTGAAGAAGACCGCTCTAACCCATCAGGCCCGGGCCTGCTCGGATCTAGATAAGAAAACAGCGGAGGCCAAAGCCTTACAACAGTAGTTAAAGGAATCAGCCGCCACTCATAACCAGACTCAGTTAGCCTTGACGAATAAGGAAACGGAGCTGGCGACTCAAAGAGAAGCTATTTCAGGCCCTGGAAGCCCAGCTGGTGAGCAAAGAGGCAGGATTGGCGGCTCGGGATGCCAAGATTCTAGAACGAGACGCTGAGATTGTCCGACTAAAGGAGCTGGAAGATTACAAGTCAGGCGAGTCGGCCCGGATTGAACAATCCAGACTGGCCTATGTTCAATCTCAGCCTTTTCTTCGGCAAGTGGCTCAGCGCACCGTTGACATGATTATGTATGGCGTGAAGGGCACTTTGCAGCAACACACAGACGCCGGCCATATCCCAGCTGACTTACCTCCCTATGTTGTCAAGCCTACTCAAATTAGAGCGATGATCCCAGAAGATGCATTCCCCCCTTTCACTTAAGTTATCACCTAGCTCTTTTCTCTTTTCTCTCTGACTCGGCCTTTAGCACCCCGCTTATATTTTGTAATGGCCTCGGGCCTTATTTCGTTATGAAGTTCTTTGTTTTGTAAACTTTTTCATCTTACTGCAACCCGGTCTTGTCTTTTTGTTAATCACTCCTGAGATCCAAGCTATTTGCTAAGGATCAATCACTCGGGATAATCGAACTACTCACTCGGGGCCGATCATTCAGGCTGGTTAAGATCAGTACTTGGGATTGTTTGCTTGATCAAATTGATGCCAAGCCTTAGGATTTCGGGGTCGGGCAGAGACCTTGTCACGGCACTGCCACTTGGTCAGGTCGAGGCCCTGACTCGGCATTTTTGCTCGGTCGGGTCATGGCCTTGACTCGGAATTTTCGCTCGGTCGGGTCGTGGCCCTGACTCGGAATTTTCACTCGGTCGGGTCGTGGCCCTGACTCGGAATTTTCGCTCGGTCGCCTAGCTTTTTATTTAATCAACTTTTACGACTTCATTGCCCGATTTGAGGAAAGGGATCCTTTCCTTGATGACTCATGTTCATTCAAGACCTGTCTTTTGATCATTCTGCTCATTCTGGATGCCTAAGTGAATTAGTGTCGATCATTCAGGATTATCCATTAAGGCTAGGCTCAAAGCCGCTCAACTTATCAGACCGAGCATGGAGCGCCACGCCCGACCAGCACCGAGGCCAGTGGGTATGTGGCAGCATGCTCACTTATAACTTGCGTGAGCAAGAGTCTGGACACCGTTTGGCTTACCTTGCCGAACGTGGAGTGTCACGCCTGACCGGGCCCGACCGAACGTGGAGCGCCACGCCCGGCCGGCGCCGAGTCCGGTGGGTGCATGGGAGCATGCCCACTTATAACTTACGAGAGCAAGAGACTGGACACTGTCTGGCTTACCCTGCCGAACGTGGAGCACCTCGCCCGACCGGGCCCGACTGAACGTGGAGCGCCACGCCCGGCCGGCGTCGATTCCGGTGGGTATGTGGGAGCATGCCCAATTGTAACTTGCAGGAGCAAGAGTCTGGACACCGTCTGGCTTACCCTGCCAAACGTGGAGCACCACGCTCAACTGGGCCCGACCGAACGTGGAGCGCCACGCCCGGCCGGCGCCGAGTCCGGTGGGTATGTGGGAGCATGCCCGATTGTAACTTGCAGGAGCAAGAGTCTGGACACCGTCTGGCTTACCCTGCCAAACGTGGAGCACCACGCTCAACTGGGCCCGACCGAACGTGGAGCGCCACGCCCGGCCGGCGCCGAGTCCGGTGGGTATGTGAGAGCATGCCCGATTGTAAATTGCAGGAGCAGGAGTCTGGACACCGTCTGACTTACCCTGCCGAACGTGGAGCACCATGCCCGACCGGGCCCGACCGAACGTGGAGCGCCACGCTCGGCCGGTGCCGAGTCCGGTGGGTATGTGGGAGCATGCCCGATTGTAACTTGCAGGAAAAGGAGTCTGGACACCGTCTGGCTTACCCTGCCGAACGTGGAGCGTCATGCCCGACCGGGCCCGACCGAACGTGGAGCGCCACGCCCGGTCGGTGCCGAGTCCGGTGGGTGCGTGGGAGCATGCCTGATTGTAACTTGCAGGAGCAGGAGTCTGGACACCGTCTGGCTTACCCTGCCGAACTTGGAGCACCACGCACGACCGGGCTCGACCGAACGTGGAGCGCCACGCCCGGCCGGCGCCGAGTCCGGTGGGTGCGTGGGAGCATGCCCACTTATAACTTGCGAGAGCAAGAGTCTGGACACCGTCTGGCTTACCCTACCGAACGTGGAGCACCACGCCCGACCGGGCCCGACCGAACGTGGAGTGCCACGCCCGGCCGGCGCCGAGTCCGGTGGGTGCGTTGAGCATGCCCACTTATAACTTGCGAGAGCAAAAGTCTAGACACCGTCTGGCTTACCCTGACGAACGTGGAGCGCCACACCCGACCGTGCCCGACCTAACGTGGAGCGTCACGCTCGGCCGGCGCTGAGTTCGGTGGGTGTGTGGGAGCATGCCCACTTATAACTTGTGAGAGCAAGAGTTTGGACACCGTCTGGCTTACCCTGCCGAACGTGGAGCGCCACGCCCGGCCGACGCTGAGTCCGGTGGGTGCGTGGGAGCATGCCCACTTATAACTTGCAAGAGCAAGAGTCTGGACACTGTCTGGCTTACCCTGCCGAACGTGGAGCGCCACGCCCGATCGGGCCCGACCGAACGTGGAGCGCCACGCCCGATCGGGCCCGACCGAACGTGGAGCGTCACGCCCGGCTGGCGCAGAGTCCGGTGGTTACGTGGGAGCATGCCCACTTATAACCTACAAGAGCTGCCTTTTAGATGCCTTGAGTTTCACTATCATATTCGCGTGATACAATTACAAGAGTCACTTAACTCAACTTTCCTCATGATACAATTTTAAGTGTGTTGCACTCCAAGGTCTTCCCAGCTTCTTCCCTTGGGCATCTTGCAAATAATAGGCTCCCAACCTCAACTTCTCGATCACCAGGAAGAGTTCTCCCCATGGGGGCTTCGGCTTGCTCACCTCCCCGACTGGTTTGACTCTCTTCTATACACGGTCGCCGACTTGGAAACTCCAGGGTATGACCTCTGGATTGTATCTTCGCTGCATCCTTTGCCAGTAAGCAGTTATTCGGACTGATGCCCGATCCTGAATTTCCTTGATCAGATCCAGCTCTAGACGCCTCTTCGCCTGCCATAACAGCAGATTCCCCTCGTCCTCTTCGATCAGCGAGGAACTCCAGCAACTCACGATCGCCGAGCCTGCGAAGGAGCAGGCTCCTTCACTGGCGGTGCCTCCAGTCGTCAAGCAAGGGCTTGAGGCGTCCAGATCGGTCGGACTTCGGCCTTGTCGGAAGGAAGTGCTGTAGGATCGATGCACGTGAGAGGGGGGTGAATCACGTGCGTTTTTAAAAAATCAAAGCGCTTTAAAAAGCGTGCACAGCGGAAACGAATGAAACGAAAAACAAACACACTAACACAGACGAGTTTTACTTCGTTCGGAGCCTTCGTCGACTCCTACTCGAAGGCCCAGGTCCCTCGGACCTTTCCGTTGGGCAATCCACTAATATTCTCTACCGGTAAGCACCGATAGAGTAAGCGAGTACAGAGGAATTGAAAGTGTGACAACCCCACACTTTCAAGCAATTAAATGTAATAAAATATATATTAAAAAAAATATCTTTTTACCGACGTCCGGAGTAGGTCGACTCTTTCGGGGCAGCAGGACGTCGTAGGCTCGAAGTGAAGCGTTTCCGGAGCAAGGCGCGAGCGTAGAAGAACTTGAAAGCTGTGGAAGAAGTGTTGTGTCTCAAGCCTTGGTGGAGGGCTCTATTTATAGCCCTGGGGGCGCCCTGAACGTCCGGGGCGCCCTCCTGCGTGGCTGCCGATCCGCAGCCCTCTCGGTCAAGCATTTGATCTCTTTATCTTCGGGATCAGCCTTGACCCCGAGCGCCCACCCTTGACCGGTCAAAGCCTCATCTCCTTGGCTTCGCGAGGGCGAGCTTCAGCAGCTGAATCTGCGTGGCACAGTGGGCGCCCGCGACACGCGGGGCGCCCGACATGCGGGGCGCCCGATACACGCGGGGCGCCCCGAATAGCGCTGCTGTCGGGGCTTCTTCTTCGTTTGCTGACTTGGTTGACTCTGGGGGGCGCCCGAAACATCCGGGGCGCCCAGCTCAGCTACTGCCTCACTCCTTTGAGGCTCTCTGAGCTGCAGATACACAGTCCTTCGGTCCTGCATCCAGGGTTAGTCCAAAACAGCAAATAATAAGTTAGTTAAAAACAGCCTTAGCTGTCTTGGTTCTGACTTTGGGTCTCCAAAATGGAGCCCTAGGTCGAACCGACGCCTAATGTTCCCTCTAGGGGAATGCGACCTTACTGGTTCGCTCCTCCAGTGACTTACCTCACTTACCTTATGCAGCTCTACTTGACTTCTTGACACACCAGGACTTCCTGCCAAGGCTCAACCACCTTGGTCTTCCTGCCAAGTCTCAACCAACTTGGTCTTCAGCCAGTTGTCAGGTCCCGCGGACCCAACTGGACTTCCCGCCAGGACTCAACCATCCTGGACTTCAGCCTGATGTCTGGTCCTGAGTCTTTCAACCCTGCACACTTAGTAAAGAGGTTAAACACCAACAACCCTAACTTTAACCACTTTGTCATACATCAAAACCCGAGTTTGACCGTTAGTGCAAACTGCACCAACAAGTGCTTCGTTAGAGCTAATCATTTCCTAGTCGAGGTTGCTGACAATACTCTTTTTCACTATGATGTAAGCATATCGTCGGCATTAGTATCTAGAGTCACCCATAGGACAACTATCTCTGAGCTCGTCAAGTTGGGCAAGGATAACGCCTTGGGAATGTGAATGCCAGCTTATAATGGAAGGAAGAGCCTATACACGATTGGTGCTTCTCCTTTTGAGTCAGACGAGTTTCTGGTTTCGTTGCCTCAAGAAGTCATTCAAGCCCTTGATATTGTTCTCAGGGAGTCTCCTTATGTCAGGTATACTTCAGTAGGACGTTCTTTTGAAGTCGACAAACTCTCGCATAGACCCCTCCGGGAGTCTGTCGAACCAACGCTGAGCGGGCCCTGCCAGGGTGGTCAGGAACGCTCAGCACTTGATATCATTCGTGTATTGAGGCAGCAAAGCTGCCTTCTCAAACTTCATCAGGTGTTCCTCTAGATCTGTAGCTCCTTCATATTCCAGAATGGACAAGAGCCGGGAATGCTTGGGGACTGGCTCTTACAGAACTTGACTAGAGAAGGGGAATCCAATGCGCTCGACCGGAGCTTGGATAATTGGAGCGTCCCCTTTGTTGATTCTTGCTTGGCTGGAAGAGACTACCACTGGGTCGGACTGTCCTGCACCCTTAGATGGGCCGAAGAGCGCTTGATGGAAGTAGGGGCTCTCACCCGGGCGAACTCCGCCTTCTGTGTCAACGCGAGCAGCTGGCTCGGAGGGACCTTCCTGAATCAGGTGGTCGGCAATCTTCTGCTCGGCTGTCAGCTTTTGAACTTTGGCGGCTACCAGCAAATCAAGGTCCTCTTGTGAGAGAGTCACGGTCACCCTGTTGGAGTCACTCATCTTCGTCTTTCGATCAGGCAGATTCCCACAGACGGTGCCAAATTTGATCCTGTCGACAAGTGAATAAGGTCCTCGCTAGGATGACTCGGTCTGACCAAGATGACCCCGGTCTGCAGTAACGTCGGGGTCGGGGTCGGGGTCGGGCTTGAGCACTAACTGGACACAAGTGACTTGGTCGGACCAAAAACGAGAGCGCAAAGTAGAGCAAAGGTTTCAAATGATAGCAACCCCCTCTTTGGAGCCCAAAGGGGGGATTATATAGGAGAGGGGAAGCTCTCTGACTTGTCACAACTGTCATGTCTCATTAAGGAATGGTCAGTTGGCAGACTGAACTAATGGCAGCCTTAGCTACTCTGTGAGACTGCCACAGCCGCCTGACAATCTGTCCAGGTTGTCCCCTCTGACCCCAATTATTGTTAGCGGCTCTGTCAGGTCATGATTATGTCAGAAATCCTTTTCTGACAATGGAGAGATTCGGATGATCTTTACTGCTGCTGCGACCCTTCACTCACTCGGGTCTACCTACCCGGGTCTGCCAACTTATGACCTGAGTCGGTCAGTCAAGCTCAGCCTCTCGGCCACTCACGTTTTTAGGATGGTCCCAAAGTGCCCAACCCAGTGTGACCGATCTAGGATGATCCAGGGCGCCCGACCTAAGGCACCGACCCAAGATTACCGATCCGGAGTGGCCGACCCAGAGTAACAGACCCAGGTTGACCGACCCAGAGTGACAGACCCAGGGTGGTCGACCCAGAGTGACAGACCCAGCGTGCCCGACCCAGGGTGACCTCGACTTGGTGATCCCGACCGGGTAAAGTTCTCGGCCAGGAACATCTGCTCGGGTGCCATTGATTGGACCCCGTCTTAAGTTGCTTCGAATCCTGATCCTCTTAGTCAGATCAGTATCTAGCGCACTAATCCGATACTGAACCCGACCCACTTCATCTGACCCAGACCCAATCCGATCGGGCCCCTAATCGGTTCCAAAAACTTACCTGACCGGATCATCAGTGTTCCATTAGCTTTTAGCTTTTAAATCTGACATGACACTCTTTATCAAGGAGAAAGATTTCCTTGTTTTTTTACCTTTGAAAATTTATTTTTTTTATAATTTATATATTTAACTCTTATTATCTGATTAATCATAGAGAGAATCGATTTGGTTCTAGAAAAATTTTCACCGACCATTAGAGTAAATCTAGAAGCATAGATAGGTCCTAACGAACGACCTGACATCACATGTAATTTGAACTTTTCAAGTGTAATGTACTTCGGGTGAGATTCCGCTATACAAAAAAAGACACAGAAATTTGCTATGAATTTTAAAAATAATTCATTGCAAAAACAATTTGCGATGAACTCTATGACCAAAACTTTTTCATTGTGAATAAGTCGTCGCCAAACTCTGCGATGAAAAAAAATGTAAATTCGTCTCCAATTCAGCGATGAATTTAATTTTCAACGCGAAATCCATTACAATTTTGCAACGAAAAGAAAATTCTTAGCACAATTCACCAAATACAAATCTGCGATGAAAACTGTTTTTCGTCTCAGATTTGGCGATGAATCCCATTTTTGTCATAGATTTGCAACAAAAATGGATTCATCGCCAAATCCACGATGAATCCATTATTGTTACAAATTTGCAATGAATCCTATTTTTATCGCAGATTTACAACGAAAATAAATTCATCGCCAAACCTGTGACGAATACTTCTTTTATTGCAGATTCGCAATACATAGTGATTTATGATAATTTGGTGATGAAAAATTTTCATCGCCAAATTCGTCGCAAAACTCAATTTTTTTTCATAACTTGCCTATTTCTACATTTTATCCTGTATATAAATATGATATTCCAAATTGTTTATCGTCGCAAAACTCAAGTTTGGAAAAACCTGATAAATTTAAGAATGGGATAGTTTATAAACAACTAATTGAGCTACGAGTTTTATAAATATGTCGACTAAAACTAAAGTTAATCATAAATAAAATATTATTATATATAAAAATAGAATATCATATTTTTGATATATTAAGATAACAAAATTTAACATCATCGAAAATCAAAGTCCTCATTGTCATCGTCATTATCATTGTCATCGTCATCATCGTCGTCGTCATCATCGTCGTTGTCATGATCATCGTCGCCGTCATTATCATCATCAATTTCATTTGCATCCAAATTTATTACTACTACATTGAAATCTCATAATAGTGGAATAATATATTCCTTTGTCTGAAATATATTTATAACTTTCTCTTGTTAATATGCAATGTCTTTCCAATGTTTTTCAATTTTTTTTCCATACTTCCATTTTATAAACAACCAGCCATTCAATTTTGTCATATTCAAATTAGGATATGAAGCATAGAATACTTAATCGGTTGTTGTGTCAACATAAATGGTTCATATCTCTTATATAATCTCTTATTATTATTTCAACCAAATAATACCATAGATGCACCTTCATCTCTCTAATACGGGCAAACCAATGATACATAAATAAGATAACTCGTATTTCTAGGCCAAGATATTCTACTTCTATTATTTCATTCAGCAAACCATAAAAATCATTGTTTGCATCTCCATCATTGAATGATTAAACACAACCCCCATTATTCATTGTAGTCTTCCTCATTCCATATTCTTGAGTATGAAAATTATATATATTTATAAAATATGTTGGTCAAGTGTGTACCAAAGCTTTTGGACCTCATGACAGATGGATTAACAACTCTTGCTTAAGGTGAGCTTGATTATCATGAACCTAAAGTCAAATAAATGTGTAAAAGTTTACATATATGCTAGCCAAATTTAGGGGGTGCTTGGTAAGCGAGTTTAGAAGTCGGGAATGGGAATGAAATCTATTTCATTCTCATTGATGATGCTTGGTATACGAGTTCGGAATCAAAATATGAATATGATACCCATGATTTTATAACCTAGCCCCCTCTAGGTTATCACCAAACTCATAAACCCCTCAATCAAAATCCATTACCATTTCCATTGCCAAATATATACCAAGCGCCCCCTTAGATTGTCTACTTACAGATGATTTGAATCATGGTGCAAATTTTTCATCGCAGAAGCAATCAAACTATTGTGTCGACATTTCAGAATATAAGTTTTGGAAAATCCTACCATAAAAAAATAAATTATAACACAAACAATTTACGACAAAAGAAATTCAAAATATAGGAAATATATACTAATTCATAATATGATGTTACTTCTAGATAATTTAGTAAAATATATGTCTAGGATGTCCTTAATTCTTGACCAGTTAAGTATTTCTGTTTACATGGTCTATTTGGTCGATCAATGGAGTTAAAATTTGACAATGAATTCAAATTGGTATCAATATGACCCTCATCATTTCTTCTTGCTCTCCATCTTTTGCTCTAAATGTGAGGCTCAAAATAATATGATGTAAAAGTTGTTACTTCCTCCATAAAGTATAGATTAACAATAGAGGCTTCAACCTTTTCTTATTTTTCATTTTTTTTAATAATATAGGAATCTAATTGTAATAAAATAAATTAAATAAGATATTAATATATAATAAAATTTGTCAATAATTACGAATGATTGTAATAAAGAAGGATATAAGATAAAAATTTTACCTTTCAAATGGATACATCCATCGAAAATGGACAGAACCTCCAACTTTGACCTCATGTGGCAAGTGAACTAAAAGATATTCAATGGAATCAAAAAATAAGAGTGAAAATATCCTTTCTAAATTACACATAATGATTAGAATGCTTCTCTCTAACATTTCTATGTGTGAATTGTTGGGATTGCAAGGTTGCAAACAAAGTCCTACATTGAAAACATATGGGAAAGATCATGAGCTTATAAGGAAAAGATATCTCCATTGGTATGAGACCTTTTGGGTAGAGCTCAAGAGCAAAACTGTAACGCCCCAAAATTTCCATTTTTAGTTCTTAAAGTCCTTAGAATTATTTGGAAATGGTTTAGAAATATTCTAGGTATTTTTAGGAATTTTTAGAGTATTTTTATGGAATTTTCCGAGTCCGTTTGGTATTTTTGGAAAAAGAAAAAGAAAAAGGAAAAAGCAAAAAAATGGAAAAACCAATTAAGTGCAGCGGGTGGCTCGAACCCGCGACCACCACGAGACCAAGGGAGCGCGCGGCCAGCTGGGCTAGGGTATCAAGCACAGAAAAGGATGGAGAGACATGTATATAAGTTGTAGTTAGGTCGATCCGCCCCATAAGTATAAATAGATACTTAAAGAGAGAAGTTTTATTTTCTCTCAAACCCTCTCCCTCTCCCAAGGTTGCGCCGACCCCTCTCCCTCTCCTCTCTTGTGCGCACGCCACACCAAGCCTTAGAGGGCCGGCGAAGACTCTTCTCCAAGAGATAATCCTATATTTGGGATCCCCGCGACGAGAGGAACGCGTAGGCGCGAAGAATTCTCCGAGATCTCAAGTTTCTCTCGAGCTCTAGACATCAATCTTGGTTGTAAGTCCAAGATATCAATGTAAGTACTGCTCACCTGCAGTAAGAGGCGGTTTTTCCGCGAGAATTTCCTTTAAAAGTTTTAAAAAGAGCTATTTCCTTTTTGTTTAAGTTTTTGCATGTTATCTTAGTTCATTAATTGTTGTATGCTTATGTATAAGTTTATTCATGTACCCTATATGAGTTTAGGGTCTAAGAAAGCTATGAGAAAAGAAAAGAGAAGATAAAGATAAGAAAAGAAAAGGCCAAGGCCTTAAGAAATCCCCAAAAGTCAAGACTTAGGGATTTTAGCACGCAAGGTGCTCCAGAAAATGCCAAGGCATTTACAGATAAGAAAGAAAAGTAAGAAAGCTATTTTATTTTCTAAGGCCAGTACCCGGCGTCCAAGGGCGTCGTTAAAGAAATCCAGGTGTCCAATTCCAAGGTCTTGGCCCTGGTAGACCAAGGTCTGCTCTATTAGGATTGGTGGCTCGCTACCCCAACCTTTTAGGGAACGCGCATCAGATGGTACTTACGTCTTCAGTGGATCCAAGTGATTATTATTTTCAAGTATATGCTTTAGCAAAGTTTCTAAAGTTTCAGAAAGTTTTCAAAAGTTAAAGAATAGCTAAAGTTTCAAGTTGAGCCAAGAAAAGTAAATTGAGATTTATTATTGCTTGAGTATGCATGTTTTGAGCTATACATGTTCTTAGTTTTCTTTCAAGCATATTAGTATCTCATATGATTTTCATATTGTTCTAGAAGCATGTTTGCACATTCGAGATTTTGTGAGCTAGATAGTACTTACTAAGCTTTTGCTTATAGATGCATTTCCTCTTATTGCAGATAAAGGTAAAGGCAAGCAATTCTGAAGGAAGACGACGAGGCGATGCTGAGTAGAGTGTGTGTGGTGGCTGATTATGGAGAGATCCTTGAGACGAGACATTTTAGTTATTTGAATTGCAATGTTTAAGTTTATTCAAATTTCAAGTTCTTGCTTTATGGAGATTATGGAGTATTTGAGTTTTGGATAGTTTTATATGCTAAATTTCTTAGAGTAAAGATTCCATGTCATTTCCTTTAGCATATATATCCCCATGATTGCATTGGATGAGTAAAAGTGTGAGTAGTTAGAAATATTGATACTTTGTTAGAGAAAATGTGTTTGTGCCAAGATAGTATCAATTTTCCTTTTGAATCGAGTTTTATTGCTTAAAAATGTTTAGAAAAGTTGCAATCACATTTCATAATGCTTTAGCAAGGTCGTAGAACATGTATTTGGTGTTATAAATTCATAGAAGTCAAGATTGGTACAAACTCTATTGTGAAAGTTTATATAAACTTGTTTAGTTTATTTTCTTCCATAAAAGTCCTAAATTCAAGTCTATGGATTCGTTTGATTGGCTAAATTGTTTAGGAAACTGATATAGAGTATAGAAATGATGTCGTAGTTTGATATGGCTCGAAATTGAAGGAATGGTGGACTTGGAAAGCAAGGGCCGAAACCTGTAAAACTGATTACAGGCGTACCAGTCGACTGCCACGTCACCAGTCGACTGGTACAGGCAGTTTAAGAAGGGTAAGGCTGTTTTCAACAGGTATTAGCTATGGGATTTGAGAAGAAAGTATGACATGGTATTATTATACATGATTGCTTAAGTTAGAATATAATTGTTAGCAGAATTTAAAAGAAAAAAAAACAAGATTTCCGCAATTTTCTTTAGTCATGTATAAAAGTTGAGAAGTAGAGAAAAGTAACGATCCGTCTAAAGACAGTAAGAAGGCGGGTCGCTACAGTTGGTATCAGAGCAGTTCCCATTCTCCAGCATCACACACACATCAGCATCAACCTTGCCGTCTTCAAGTAAGAAAGCTTTAAGTTTCAGTTTTTCTATTGCTCCTTTATTTAATTGCAGTATAGAGAAATGCTTAAGTACTTACTCATATGTGCATAGAACAAGGAAGCATGTTTAATACCTTAGTATCACGGAATCATGTTTAATCCCTAGAATGGATATTAGAGAAATGCTTAAGTACTTACTTGATTTGCCCAAAAGTAAGTTTTGGGATTATGGCACGCAAGGTGCTTGATAAAAGTTTTGAGTAAGACCAAGGTCTTACTAAGCCCTAGAACGAGTTCTAGGACTAAGAAATGAGATAAGAATCAAGACCAAGGTCTTGTTATATCCTAAAGCAAGTTTGGGAACATTACCATTAAGTGTTAAGTTATACATTTGAGGACGTCCTAGAAAGGCCCAAAACGAGGATCAAGCTCCTAGAGGGCAAGAGGCAACAGAGTCAGTACCCCCACCAAATCTCTTAGACGTGGTGGCTCAGTTACAGAGACAGTTAGCTGAACAACAGCAAGTTATTGCCACTAGGATGGCTAACCAGCAGGTCGTTATTATTACCTCGCCGGTGGCGAATGTAGTGGCACCAGTTGTGATCGAAGACCCATCGATTACATCTGTAGTCCGGCAAGGGGAGAAGGCAAGAAGCGTACCTCATTCAGTAGGAGAAACTGAAGCCAGGGAACTTCCCAGGCACAAGCAAACCATGGGATGCTTAAGCATGGTTCAAAACGTTGGAAAGAATAGTAGGGCTGCTGGACTGGCATGAGGTAGAGAAGATAAAGTGTGCATCTTTCTGCCTTACGGGAGATGCTAGAATATAGTGGAAGAGAGTCAAGGCCAAGAGAAATGTCAGCCAGATGACATGGGCCGACTTCGAGACTGAGTTCTTCGAAGAATACTTTCACATGCAAGTAACCAACAAGCATTATGATGAATTCACGGAGTTCAGACAAGGAGAACTATCCGTGGATGAAGCAGTGAAGATGTTTAAGCGGTTAGCTCATCTGTGCCCAGAGCTAGTTAGCACAGAAAAAGAGATAGTTAGGCTAATGCTCAAGATGTTAAGGCCTGAGATAGCGTTAAAGGGGGCTAGCGGTGTTAAGAGGCTGCAAACCTCCGAAGAACTAATAAGTAGTGCTTTGATCACTGAGCACTACTTAAACAGTATAAAGGCCACCAGAAAGGTTGAACGATGAAGTTCTTAACAACCTTACCGTCAGGGGAAGTGATGGCCTCTACTGAGAGGCTAAGGGCAGTATCAATCTAGATTTCCAACCGAGAGCTCTACAGTGACTTGGTAGTCCCTGAGATGAAGGATTACGATGTCATTTTAGGAATGGACTTCTTGAGCAAGTATAATGCTTCTATAGACTGCCGCAAGAGAAAAGTCAAGTTCACACCGGAAGCAGAACCTCCATTTGAGTTTATTGGAGACCCAAGGAGAAAGATAAATAGGTTCCTATCTACCTTACAAGCTCAGAGAATGTTAGAGAAGGGGTGCTCTGGTTTTCTAGCTCATATAGTGGATGCAAGTCAAGGAGAAGGATTGAAGAGAGAAGAAGTGAGGGTAGTCTGTGACTATCCTGAGGTGTTTCCTGAAGAGTTACCAGGACTCCTTCCCAATCGGGAAATTGAGTTTGAAATTGAGTTGGCCCCAGGAACCAACCCAAATTCGAAGGCCCCTTATCGCATGGCACCAGTAGAACTGAAAGAATTACAAGAACAATTGCGAGAGCTGCTTGACAAGGGTTTCATCCGCCCTAGTCATTCACCCTGGGGAGCTCCTGTACTTTTCGTCAAGAAGAAGGATGGGTCTATGCGTCTGTGCATAGACTACAGAGCTCTGAACAAGGTGACCATCAAGAATAAGTACCCCCTTCCTAGAATAGATGATTTATTTGATCAACTCAAAGGGGCTACAGTGTTCTCGAAGATAGATCTGCGTTCTGGGTATCATCAGCTAAAGGTTAAAGAAAGTGACATCCCCAGGACGGCCTTCAGGACAAGATATGGACACTACGAATTTGTAGTAATGCCTTTTGGAGTAACCAATGCTCCAGCAGTCTTCATGGAGCTGATGAACCACATCTTCAGGGAGTATCTCGATAAATTCGTCATTGTATTTATTGATGATATTCTCATGTACTCACAGACTCCAGAGGACCATGCTACACACTTGAGGATAGTGCTGCAGATCCTTCAGCAGGAGAAGCTCTATGCAAAATTCTCAAAGTGTGAGTTTTGGCTAGATCAGGTGACCTTCCTAGGTCACATTGTATCCAAAGAAGGCATTCAAGTTGATCCAGCCAAGATAGAAGCAGTCAGCAACTGGTGTAGACCCAAGAATGCCAGTGAGATCAGAAGCTTCTTAGGCTGGCAGGATATTACAGAAAATTTGTGGAGACTTTTCCAGAATAGCCTCTCCTCTCACAGCCCTGACCAGAAAGAATCAGAAGTTTGAGTGGTCAGATAAATGCGAGCACAGTTCTAGAACTGAAGAAAAGATGACTAGTGCTCCCATCCTGACTGTTCCAGAGAGTGACAAGGCTTTGACATCTACAGCGATGCATCCAAGATGGGCCTTGGAGCTGTCCTCATGCAAGATGGTAAAGTAATAGCGTACGCCTCCAGACAACTCAAGGACTATGAGAAGAATTACCCTACCCACGACCTTGAGCTAGCAGCTGTGGTTTTTGCACTGAAGCTCTGGAGACACTACCTG